>OU744316.1:54168661-54353644 GCA_916610145.1 Eristalis arbustorum | reverse complement strand
GGGGTGTACACCAAGATACTTACTTCTCTGGCCGTCTACTCAGGAAGGGTACAAGCCTGAGCAATTGATTTCCATCGCTGACGGCCCTGGGCACCCTGCTTCCAGGCATCAAGGCCAAGCTGTCTTACATTCGCGATGACTTGATCTCTATACCGGACGTTCGGTCTTCCTCTCCTACTGGAACCATGAGGCTCGAATTCGAAGACCCTCTTAGCTGGAGCGTTGGTATCCATACGCTCGGTATGCCAGAAACCAGAGTAGTCGATGGATTTTTGCCCCTAGAACTAAATCCACATTCTGGTATAGCTCGTAGAGATCGCTGTTGTGTCGTCTCCTCCATTCACCTTGCAAACCAAGATTCTTACACCAAAAACTTCATAATTTGGTCTAAGCAATGCCAATTTTCGAGAACGTTGTGGAATTGACTGATTTGTATCCTTTGGTGCGGATGCCCGAATGGTAGCGATATTTTCTAGATTTCGACCAACCCGTTGTCTCACTGACACGTTAAAATCACAAAACGAATGTGACTCACAGACTCCGAAATTCGGTAGACAATTTTTCTTATTTTCAGACGATTCTCGTACGTGTACTTTCCCATGATGGGACTGTTGAGCTTACTGAATAAATTGACGGTGCCAGTTTAATGAGACGTAAAAAAAGTGCGTTCACAAATTAAATTCAATGTTCTCAAGTATCTATTCGAAAACCCTGTGCTAGACATGATTCATCTCGTTTAACGAACACAGTGCAAAAACGTGCAAGTGATAAGTGAAATGGCTTTGGTTAATAATCACCGCCTTTAATCTGTGTGACATCAGCATCCAGAGGGGTCCTTCAGTTCATACAAAAGAGTGCAAAGTTAGCTCTCTATCAGACAATCCATGTTTTGTGAAATTAATCAGATAGGAAAACAAACTGTGTAGCGGTGTTCGGTCATTGAATAAAACATGTGTTTTCTGTAGTTCCCCGGAACTTGTGCATGTCATATTTATAAATTGAGGCGATTGTCTTAAAGGGACATGTCTTTAAGTTCAGTTCAGAAACTAGTCACTCACTCACGAATATCTACGAACCCCGATTTATCTTTATGTGCTAAATGCTATGATTATTTGTAGAACAAGAACGCGTTCTGAGATGGCAAGGAATACGACCCACACGTGAAGTCCCATGCCAAGCAACTTACCCCTCAGCATCTTGTTGTTTTTCCATGATTTATAGAAAACACACTTTCAAGTGAACTGGTGTGTCACACTTCGGGTATGTTGAGCTAAACTTTTAAACACTTTCACAACAGTATGCATCCGAGAATTCCCCACATTCACCCGAGTACACATCTTTGCCGTTTGACTGGCAAATTAAACCATCCTTAACAGGACACAAATAAACACGTTCCATGGAAAATCGTATTCACCCTCGACAGCCGAAAATTTCGACATGTCATCTTGTCTAGGCAACATCATTTATCACCGAGGACTTGACCTTTTTTTCTCTGCTGTCGACCATATCACGACACGACATGTTGATGGAGCTTCTCTCTTTAATGATTGAGTTGGGTGAACCACCTTGGATTACGCCGCCGAGCCGCCACTAAAGATACACACGTACCCACAGCCACTGCACGCAGTACATTTATTTTCGGATTCTACATCCGGGTGTACTTACACTGTGTTAGTTATCAAATCGCAGCGTGTTACACCAATCTTTAGGCGTTAATCGAATTCTTAATTTAATGCTTCGCTGTGAAGAGATTGCATCACTGATGGCC
The DNA here is from genome assembly GCA_916610145.1 of Eristalis arbustorum. Taxonomy (NCBI): domain Eukaryota; kingdom Metazoa; phylum Arthropoda; class Insecta; order Diptera; family Syrphidae; genus Eristalis; species Eristalis arbustorum. The sequence continues at coordinate 54,351,876 of OU744316.1, read as the reverse complement.
AGTCGGCTAATCTGACGGCTACCCTGAACGTGATGGGTAAAGTCCAAATGATTTGTCACCGCAATTGTAGCTGCTGTCACAATTGTCGCAAATGTTGGGGGCACATGAGACAAATTATGTATATTTTGCCCATCCGTCAAGCGTTTGGCTGCGTCACTCATCTGCCGCTGCAGATGTCTTGTGCACAGGACATGGCCCTGTTGAGGAGCTATTGATTGATTTGCATCACAATTTGATTATGCGACACGATTGAGTTTTGATTTTTTTATTTGCCCTTCGAGAGCTGTGATTGTGATCGATCACTTGATTGGGTGAATTAATAAAAAATATAAGAGGAGGGAATAATGGCGAACTGAAAAATGATGACTCTCGACTGAGGGTAGTGTTTTAATAAAGTCATCATCCCTTACAAATCGCTGTCAAGGGGAGGAATGAAGGAGTAAGGGAATGTTTGCAATTCTTTTTTTTTTGAAATTTTCGGAGCGGCGTGTCTGTGGTAAGAGATCACGACTCTATCTGATTTCTATTTTCTAGTTTGCAAAAAGTTGGTACGAAATGACAACAAGAAAACCTGATGCAGATCTCAATAACTCTAAGATTAAGCCTGTCGAATCTGCTTACTTACTTAAAGTTACAGCTAACCACCAGTGCGAAACTTCTGGGTCTGGACAGCAAGCTAAACTGAAAGCTCAATATCCAGGAAAGGGTAAAAAAAGCCTCTTCTGCACTTTTTAGCTGCAAAAAGGCCATTGGATGCAAATGGGGCCTACAACCTCGCATCGCTCACTGGATTTACACCTCTATTGTCAGACCGACACTTTTGTATGATGTCTCAGTTTGGTGGACAGCACTAAACAAGGCTATAAACTGCAATGCACTCAACCGAGTACAAAGACTGACCTGCCTGTGTATCAGCGGGGCACTGAGAAGTACTCCGTCAGACGCACTAAATACTCTCCTCCATCTCCCACCTTTGGAAATATTCGGGAAACAAGCAGCAGCAAGTACAGCCATGAGACTCAAAACACTTCGATTGTGTGATCGAACTCAACACTGGCCACTCAACCATTCTCAAGGAATTTAACTTCCTACCTAGCGACACCGAACGCCTACTACCCCAGGCCATCTTTGAAAAGAAATTCTCAATCAGTATACCCTCCAGATCGGACTGAATGACTGATACGCAAACACTGAAAGATCCTTTGCGCATCTTCACGGATGGTTCAAAGACAAAAGAAGGGGTGGGTGCGGGTGTCTATTCACAAGACCTCAACATTGCTATATCCGTGAAGCTCCCTGATCACTGTAGCGTTTTTCAGGCAGAAACCATAACGATTAAAGAGGCGCTGTCCTGGCTTAAAACAATGTGATATCAAAAAGGGATATCACCATCTGTTCCGATAGTCAGGCCGCCATAAAATCCCTGCACAATGTCATGTTCTACTCTAAAACATCCCTTAATTGCAGGCTGTCTCTTAACGAGATGGCCGAGCATTTTTAACATTCACCTCATGTGGGTGCCGGGACACTGTGACATACCAGGAAACTGCAAAGCCCACGAACTCGCTAGGTGTGGTACAACCTCATCCCTATCAATAGCAGGGGTACCACCTTCCATGCCGATCTCTACAGCCTATCATCTTTTAAAGATTCATACAATCAAAACCACCAATGACAAATGGCTAGAAGGCACCACCTGCCTTAAACAAAAGAAATCTGGCCATCACTTAACCTAAAACGGTCACTCAGTCTCCTTGGATTCAGCAAGCCCTCAGTAAGGGCTCTTATAGGAGTCATAACCGGGCACTGTGTAATCGGCACTCATGCTCGCAGGATGGGTGCACCATATAATGATTTTTGCAGAAGCTGCATGGATGAAGAGGAGGAAGAGAACACTCATCACCTTCTCTGCTCCTGCAGTGCTCTTGCCAGTCGTAGGTTCCTGCATCTAGGAGCCTACTACTTCAGCGATCGTAACGAGCTAAAAAGTGCCAACATTGGGCAACTAAATCGGTTCATCAGCAGCACCAACTGGTTCCAGCGTTAGGAGAAGTCAATCCGCGTGGTATTACAATGGGCCTATTCTGGCCTAAGTGTGACTGCTCTGCAGCAGTCAGCCACTACAACCTAACCTAACCTAACCTACTTAAAGTGGCGCTACAGTCCGGGGTGGACCTGGGCCTCAACCAACAAGCGTCTCCAGCCAGCTCGATCTTTAGCTACCTGTCTCCAGTTTCGCACGCATAGTTGGTTGAGGTCCCTTTCCACTTGCGTGCGCCACCTGAGTCGCGGTCTGCCTCTACTGCGCCGTCCCTCGGGGGTGGATTCGAAGACTTTTCGGGCCGGAGCATTGGTTTTCATCCGCTCTACATGACCTAGCCATCTCAATCGTTGAATCTTCACTCTTCTGCCTAAGTCGATGTCGCTGAACAGCCCGTATAGTTCGTCGTTGTATCTCCTCTTCCACTCACCATCTATGCAGACGGGACCGAAAATCAATCGAATCTGCTACTAGTCCAAAATATGTCCTTAGTCGTGATCTGGCTTCAAGCGCACAAACATGATCATTGGCTGTATTTATACCAACATCAAGAAGATTGTACCTCAACCTCGATGTCGTATGTTCGATTCCTGCTCTGTGCGACAAAAATAATTTTCACGGCCATACCTCTTTCGAATCGCTGACAATGCTTAAAGCGTATTTCCTGTCTAGAAAAAGCTTCCCAAACTTGGCATAAAACTGTAGGTCCCTTTCCGCTCGTGAAAGAACATTGGCACGCACCACACGAGTGGTTTGCTGAGAAGCTAGGCCCTGGTCCTCTATGAGCTGTAGCGCCACCCATATTATATTGTTATTAAATCAATTTAGTTAGAATGCAAGCTACTGAATCCTATGTAGGATTGTGAGTCCTAGTCGGTGGGGCAATCCAATTAGTCCGCAAGGCAAAGATCGACATCAAAAACGTTTTCATGCGAGACTAGAAGCAGCTGTCAAATCGTGAAAGCTGAGCAGACCTAGCTGAACGCCATGTCCGACTCGGACACAAAATGTATCAATCTCCAACCTCATATCCAGACGGAATTTATTGCTCTCGCCATAGCCATTCGTACACTTTGTTTCAACTGAGGATTTGTGAGAGAACTGAGAGATAAGCGTGGAGCACCAACGACCATAAATTCACAATACACCTCATCGCATTTCTTCCGATAGATAAGTTGTTTATTGTCCCGGCACAGGATATTAAAGAATGCAATTTCCCCCGACCACAGGCGCACAGCATTTAACACGCCACCACAGGTAGAGTGCTCACCACATCGACTTCCTTTTTTTTTCACCGTCTGCCTCTGGCCCTGCCGCACAGCGAATGAATACACTCAGGAGTCAAAACCTTACCGGTTACAGAGATACAGACATATCCGAATTGGGGTAAGCAGCTAGACTCACAGTGTAACCCGATTCTTTTGTGTGCAATCGGAACGGAGGTGATAGCCAAAAATTCCTTGCTCCTTCTTCCTGTGTGACACCCACACAGCGTCAGCGCACATCAGAAGCGGAAATTCGCTTTATGATGAAGCGAGGCTACGGCACACTCAAGCCCGCCACAAAGGGGGTGCTCTGGTTTCGAACAACACAAATTTATGCATCGCCACCCCCTGCAAATAATGAAAGTCACAAAAGCAGGAGAAGGACACCTCATGCAGCTCATTTCGCCGGTGAACCGCTGAACACCCACCGCAGCGCCGTGGAGCGCGACAGTTTTATGCGTCTATAAAATTATTTTTTCCCTCTTCGGCTCGTACACTCGAGAGTATCTTAAAGTTAGATAAGGCGATTTAGAGCCACCGCGGAACGACGAAATGAAAGTTATTTATGGAACCGATACACTGCGGATGCGCTGCCTTGCTAGGCTGAGATAAATTACACCTATCTCATCGATTCATTGGCTGAATCGCCCCTCTCGGACGGCGCAGCGGTGCTATCAGGTGCGAGGCGATGAAATAAGACAATATTCTTGAGGCGGAGCGGACAGTTGCCAAATTTTGGTATCACATTTTTATTCTCAGATAAATTTGTTAAATCATTCGCGACTTTATGGCGCAAAGAGTGTCACTACGCGAGTGACTTCAAATTGAATCTGCTTTGCATTTGAAAGACATTAACCGCAGTTGGTTAAGGATTTCGGCTCATTTTTTTCTCGCTTCGCAGGCATTCACCAGCAGTCACTTGGTGATTCGAGTAGACCGCGAGTGTAAAGCGTCCCCCGGCCGATTGCTCAGTTTGCCAGCCATTGACATAACAAATTGAATTTCGATGCAAATTTCTCACGATGGTGAGGAGCGTGGAAGATCGGCATTCTTCTTCTTTTTTTCTGAATGATATTTAATTGACGGCTGGTTAGATGGAATTTGTGGTTTTATCGCTCGAAGGAATGAGGGTGGGGAGTGTAGAGCTGGCTCTTAATAAGGGGAGAACGCCGCTTGTGTGCCGAAGTGCTTTCCCGCGAAATAATGACTATGACTGTAAATTTTAAACACACTTTGAGCACTTGACTACTTCACTCTGTGGCTGTGATTTTTAGGCGACGTTCGCAAAATATTGTTCTTCAATCCGGACAGTTGTTTACACCATCTGCGCAAAAAGGTGCTTAGCTATGCAAATAATCGACAGAAGAAGTTGCTCTGAATGTTATTCACAATATTTTGGTAAAATCGTTTCTTATTTGTTTAAATTGGCACTTTTATGTATGGGTTGATGGTGGGCCTGTGTGGCCCGTGGCGTTGTGGGTATGTGCGTCGACCCCAACCTCGACGTCGTTGGTTCGATTCCAGCTCTGAGTGACAAAAATAATGTTCACGGCCCCACCTCTTTCGAGTCACTGACAATGCTCAAAGAGTACTTCTGTCTAGAAAAAGCTTCTCAAACGTGGCCGTTCGGATTCGGCGTATGTCCGACGTTTGAGCAACTCTCTCCAAGTCGCTAGACCATGTTGGTTGAGGCTCTTGTCTTCATCCACCAGACGCCTTGAGCTTCGACAAGGTCTGTTGTATGGAACACTAACTCAGTACCAAATACGCTTCCTTCCGGAGAAAAATAGTCTAAGCCATAGCCTCAGCCTAACTTTGCTCGAACCCGAAAATGCCTTGACTCGGTGAAGAGTCACAATTCTCTTAACCTGTCACGTCGCTTGGTGTTTGAAACCGCTGATAATCTGCATTCGCTATTTTCGAGGTGATACTATGAAGAATCTTTGTCCCAGCCTTCTAGATTATAGAGAGGTGGGCAGTGGCAAAGAAGATGTGGTATCGTCTCGGTTTCTTCTTAGTCGCCGTAGTTCCGGCAGTGGATTCCTGGTTTAGATTCCGGAGCGTTGTTCCTATCGGACACTCCGACGTGCATAAGGATCTGACGCCTGAAGCTTCTGTGTTTGCCGGTATGTTGATCTTGTCGTTTGACTGTCGATTCTTTCAAGCCAAGACTAGTTGTTGTGTTCTATAAGACATACCACTGATCGGTGGTTGCAGAGTAGTGCCCGCCTCGCAGATGACCATTTCAGATCCTTGTCTGGTCAGTTTGTCCGCTTTATCACTCCCTTCGATTGAACGATATAGCCTAAGACTAAGCAGAGTTTGAGTTACAAGCCACGACATCTCAGGACAGCCTTTGATTTCGTTGCAGATGATCCTATTGAGCATAGTGCAGCTTGGCTGTCTAAAATAAAAAATGTGATAACCGATGGTGAGATATGAGCTTCTAATAAGACATCGACTGCTTTTTCTATTGCTGTTCCTGCAGGGTATCCGAGTAGAATCCGGCCCCAGTACTTATGTCCATCATCTCGTGGTCGTTGATAACGGCGTTCGCTAGCCATTTGCCTCAGTGAAGGAATAATCTTGCGCCCAGAGAAACGGTCCTTGTCAAAACTAGTCCGAATTTAATCTCAGTTCAGATGCTGTTAAAGGTGGATCCTCAACCTACTGCTTCCTGCTAAAAACATGCCAGGCAGCATTGAGAAATGAGTTCTTTGAGCTTCGAGCATTGTCAACGTACAGACCAGAGATCGAACCTAGCCTTCGAGGTTCAAGTGTGAATGGCTCGACAGACATACCCACAACACCACGGGCAACCACCACGCCTCCGAGGATATGTTCATAAAGTTAACCACTGAAAAGTCCCAACCAAATGGGATATGAATGGATTTTCTGATGATGAGTTGATGTGCTAAAGAATCAAAAAGTCTGCTATTTGGAAATCACGACGTATTTCTTGACAAATCTGTTGTGAACAATCCGCTGTTCATTTGTGTGGTTTTTGATGATGGCATCTCTAGTCATAGCCTTCGATCTAAATTTCTTAGATATGTGGTAGTGGAAATCGAAATGAAGTGAGTTAGGTTTGACGTGTTTTCTATCACAACTAGCTAATTTTTGTTAACGCCACTGTTAGTTGGCTGGTACAGTTGGCTTGAGGAGTTCGTTTGGATTGTCGAAAATTAGAGCCTAATGTTTAGACTAATGTGGTTTCCCTGTGCAGAGCAGCTACAGACGAGGTCTTGTACATCACAACGGGACTAAGTTAGGTTAGGTTATTGGGCTGCCAGTGAAATTGACAGCACACAACCCCGCGATGGGCAAACTCTTTTGCTGCATCTCAATAGTAGCTGTCGATTGTTATGTCTTGGCCTTGATGGTGTGCGGCGGAACGTTTCTAGCTCAGGAGCAAATATTTTGTGTTATCCTCGTTAACCGCAAGACCAGCTCGTTTCGCCTGTTCTTCAATTGGAGTGAAAGTTTCCCCCATGGTGCGTTCGGGTCGTGCAACGATGTCATCTGCTAATCCCAACAGCTGGATTGCCTTGTGGAAATTAACGACACTTCCGTGTTAATGGCAGCCCGTTGCACTATCTTCTCCTGAACCAAATTGAAGAAAGCACAAGGCTTCCAAAGCATGCCGGTTGCAAACGATTCAGACGTTATTGAAATTCCAGCCGTCGGCTATCTGCGTACTATGAACACATAATACGTTTCTCAAAGCCAGGTAACACGTCATTTCTCGTATGCTCATCATCGAAAACAAAGACGACAAGTCCAACACAAGCTGTAATGTCAATCCCAACAAAAATCCTCTGTTGAACTTCTCTTGATTACACGATGCGAATCATATGCAGATGCTTATCAACTGTTTACAGTGGTGGCTTCAAATACTGCCTACATCGTGGCAAGCCAAACAATTACCAGCAATGTGCTCTACACAATATGATGCCATTACATGGCCCGATTAAACAATAAATTCACGGGAGCATGTAATTCTGGTTAGTCATGCGGCAAATAACTGCCTCATTAGAAAATCGCTTTTCCACTCGTATCAATATATAACTGTTTCATTGTTCACTTATTTATCAAATGTATTTATTTTTTGTGCTTGTTTGTTTATTTTTTATTTGATGTGAAGTAGGTGTAATCGACTAATTACTGCGTACTTGAGCAATTGTCTAGCAGTGGCTATTAAATGATTATAACAAACAAGGTGAACTTCAGTTGTTGTTTAAAAATAATTGCGGATAAGTGATTTTGACGCGGTACTAATATTCACGCAAAATTTTGTAGGAAACACATGTGTGAGTGATCAGAAGGGGGTGTGTGTTTGTGAGGAAATGTTCTGAGTTTCCATGAAAGGGTTTAAGAAGCGTCAATGAAAATCTGTTATGAATGCTGTTTCGACAGCGTGACATTCCTTGATACTTCTTTGGTGCACCATACTTATACCCGGACTTCCCTTAAACCTAGCACCATTGGATCCAGCAACGCAGAACTTTCTTCAACTCATTGCAGGCAGATGTTGAGTTCCTTACTTATACTTTCACCATCACCTTCGATAGCTCCGTCTTCAGAACTGATACAAGTCGCTCCAAAAGCGGTCTCTTTTTCGGTAATTCAAATAACAAACGGTGTATGAGTTACCTTTTTACTTAAATTACAATCCTACACCCACCATCTATTCGTCGACTTTAAGTTCTTATATGACAGCGTGAATAGAGAGGAACTCCCATATCATGGAGATTCCTGCCAAACAAGTCAAGTTGTGCCAGATGACTGGATAATCTGCTCTCTGCTCACATATGGCACTACTCATCCCCACTGGACGACACGAAGGCAAGGACAATGTCAAAAGAAAAGTTTTTCTAAGATCCTGTTGGAGTTGCTGTCAACCTGGGGGAGTTGATGGATTACGAACTGTATGGACTGTATGTCGACATAAGCCTAGCCTGCGTCCCCAGTTTAGGCAGGCTGGCGTCTTCGGGTTCAATGCCTAAGATATGACCCAGCCACCTTAGCCGTTGAAATAGAAGAAGAACTCACTTCCGGTCCAAAGAGTTTTCGACTCTGATCCTGGGGGACAACGCAACGGAAGACTAACTCGTCTAGGTCTTGTGACTTTTGAACCGTAGGTCGTAGCGACTTCTAAATGGTCACATTTAGCATCTTAATTCTAGAAAGGTTTTTGTTGAAAATTCGGCGCCCTGCGATTTGTGGTTTCGGAGTCTAGGTGTATCAGATAGACAAACTGTCTAAGACTCAAACTTTCTGCTCTTATTCAGATATTTATCTTTTATGTTCTTAGTGCAATAATTTCACAACAATTTAAATTAAACTTAACACAAGAGTACAATATACATGTGCATTTATAACGGTAAGAGGTTCTTAAAGAGCAAGTGAAATTGAGTCTATTTTAAAAATTCAGCGAGCTACGATTATTAGTGGGTGAATGATTCAGCCCGTAGAGGTCCAGGGGCTAGCTTGCAATAGTTCTTTGACTGGTGCAAGTGACCTACACTTTTATGTCGACTCCGAACGACCAAGTTTGAGAAGCTTTTTCTAAACAGGAAATACTCTTTGAGCATCGTCAGCATCGAGAGTGAAAACATACAATTCCATACATTGATGTACTGTTGCATAAACATCAAGCATCATGCCCAGCAAGTCATGAAAGTACCTAACTACCTGTATATGCTCGTTTCGAGGAATACCATAGACGCATCGCACCGAAACATCGACGGATGCTTGCCACTAAAGGAGGGGTCGACGTACAAATCCACAACGCCACCACTAAACTGATTTACTTCGTCGTTTGATGAAGCATCCAGTTGGGTACACTAGGTTGAAGTTCGCCGTTCAATTGCCTGGGCTTTATTAGATGTGCCGATCATGAGGGTTTCTTAACGTTCTCTAGCCATCATAAATGTTGGACCCTTAAACAGCCTACAAGCCGATGACAGTCTCGAAGTAGGACAATGGATCACATTCTTACTCCTTTAGTGCGAACTAAATAAAGAAAGCGCTCTTAAAACTTAAACCTGCACTGGGACCACACGTTCCTTGAATAGGGCTTCCATCGGTGGTAGGAGCTAATGCTCCATAGTATGACTATACAGGACACAGACAAGCTCACGGTTCCGAACGTTCTGCGCATAAACATATAGACCACTTGCACTATCTTACATACTAGATCATTTACCGTCCGCCATGTTAACGATACAAGGATGTTAACGACCACACAACAATTTTGCAGAGTCACTGATCGCATGTAGACTATTTGTATTCGATAGGAGACGTATGAAGCAACATCGTTCAACTTAACAGTCAGTCCATTTTACAGAAAAGGACCAAGTCGAAAAATCTGTGGCATACCACATGACTGCAGCGTCTTTTAAGCTGAAGTGGCTGAGATACACGAAGCAGCACTCGTGCTACGAGAAGGCAACCTACCTAAGACAACGATCTCTATCGGACATCTTGACTTTCGAACTTTTTAGGTTGACAGATTGCAGACAAAGTTCCCGTGAGATATCCTTGACGAATCCTAGGTACCTGGCCATACTGGTATCCAAGGCAACGAAAAAGCGGACAGTTTCGCAAAGAACGGATCCACAGTTTGAGAGTTCCCGACAGTTCCTTACGTGCTCATGCCGCTTTGCTCTGTAGGAAGAAAACTGGCGAACGAGGCCCTTAATGGAGTACAACTCTATGGCTCAGCTTGGAAATTGGAGCAATAGGAAGAGCCCTGTGAGTTTTAGATTTAGTCGCAATGAGCTGTTAACACTTACACTTCGGACACTATGCTTTAGCCACGCATGCATCGCGGCTGAAAACACCTCATAACGACTTTTGCATGAGCTACAGAGATGCGGAAGAAACAAAATCCATCCAATATTTGCTCTGCGAATGCCCATCCCTAGCAAAGAAAAGAAACCAGTTCTTATATAAACATTACCTTACAGAGCTGGATTACTTGTGCAGTGTAGAGTTAAAGAAAACATTATAAGATTTCAAAGGTGCTTTCTTCCTCACCCTCCTCTAGGCAGGTTCCTTAAAGGTCGTTTGAGAATGGCCTAGTCTTTTTGTGTGGAGGACTCATAGGCAGTGTCTGGTGATTATTATTACAGCTGTTGGACTCTTGGGCCTGGCTTGGATTTTTTTAAGGCCACCGTTGTGCAGAATGTCATGCGCCTTGTTCGAATGTTTGATCGATTCAATGAAATAAGTTTGAATTTTTCACTTCTTGCAACCCCCGTTCAAGTTGCAAGAAACCCGCGTACCACGTGTGAACTAGGTTTTATCATAATATAATTGCATACAAAATTAAGGTCACAATGGACCCAACTTGTTGGTCTAAGTGTGCCGCGGTAGCAAGGGCAGGCACATACTACCTATCTTACGTACTTATTTAAGGTGGCGCTACAGTCCGGGGTGGACCTGGGCCTCAACCAACAAGCGTCTCCAGCCAGCTTGATCTTTAGCTATCTGTCTCCAGTTTCGCACGCATAGTTGGTTGAGGTCCCCTTCCACTTGCGTGCGCCACCTGAGTCGCGGTCTTCCTCTACTGCGCCGTCCTTCGGGGGTAGATTCGAAGACTTTCCGGGCCGGAGCGTTGGTTTCCATCCGCTCTACATGACTTGGTCATCTCAATCGTTGAATCTTCACACTTCTGGCTAAGTCGATGTCGCTGAATAGCCCGTATAGTTCGTCGTTATATCTCCTCCTCCACTCACCATCTATTCAGACGGGACCGAAAATCACACGAAGAATTTTCCTCACGAAGCAACCGAGAGCTGCTTCATCCGCTTTTGACAGAGTCCATGCCTCCGCGCCATATAGCAGGACTGGATCGATTAAGGTCTCGTAAAGCGTTACCTTGGTTGTTCGAGAGAGGGTTTTTTTCCAATTGCTTTCTTAGCCCAAAGAAGCACCGATTCGCAAGAGTTATTCTTCGTTTGATTTTAGCGCTGGTGTCATTGTCTGAATTGAGAGCGGTCCCTAGGTAGACAAAGTTTTTGAATTCCTCAAAGTTGTGACGTTTTGACCGAGACGTCGGTGCTGGGTGTCCTTTCTCGTTGACAGCATGTACTTGGTCTTACCCTCGTTTACCACTAAACCCATCTTTGCGGCCTCCGTTGAAATACTCACCAAAGCGCCATTGACATCACGCTGCGTTCTTCCGATAATGTCAATATCGTCGGCATATGCGAGTAGTTGGACGGACTAACCTATCACAAAATGCAGTTTGGCCAAAAATTAACCATCGTTAGTTTCGAACTTTCGCCAAATGGTGCTAAAAATTGTATCAATCTCTGTTAGTCATACAATAGCTGTAACTGCTCCCATCACGATTTGCTTCGCTCTTGTTAATTGATGGGTTGTTCGAGACTGACCAACCGAGCATATCTGAGGTTGGACATTTTTAAGAAATTTTCTGGCCTTGGCTAGCCCAACCGGAATCTGTACCCCCATCCATCCATGAGTCACTGCACAATCGGCATCGCGCCACTTGTGTGCAACTCCAGTCCATCCCACCATAGTTGGCTCCATTCAATGCCTTGTCTGCACATCCAATCGAATGATCCGCGCACACGCATATAAAGTTTGCACCTCTTATTGTGTACTTCAATAGATTTCGGTTGCTGGTGGTCTGCTGCCGGTGGGCTTTTTCACTTAGGTCTTGATCACAGAGGATATCCGGTTTAGTACAGGCACTGTACTCAATTAATCAATTGTTAAATTGAACTCTCCAAAAGAGTTGAAGTTGCCTGAAGAGTTGTAGTCGGAATTGCATCAATCATTGTTATAATTAATTGCTTCAATTCAGTCAAACATCTTTAAGCAGCGATCTGACACGATTCGTGTGCCACTCTGTTCATTACACACAAGCCATGAAGCATAGATTCTTGCCAGACTAGTTTGAGTATGTTGGTAGGTGACAATATTCAAGCTCCGACTCCAAGGTTCAAATTTGAGACGCCTGTGGTAACCCCTACGTCCTACGAACATAAAGTGCCTCTGAACTGTGCGTCCAAAAACGGAAAAACGGTCTTGATCTCTATAACCCAGTCTCTTTAAATCCGACTTTACTAAACTCTGCAATATAAGAATGAAGGCATAGCATAGATCCTTAGCGTCTGACCTAACACGTCCTGATGGACCACATTGGTGCCGCTCTTTCAACCATACGAAGTTATGGAATTTTATGCGCTTTTTAAGAAGCGACTACCAAGATAGATAGGTGACGCGTTGGTAAAATGAGCAGCATGACAAGGAGACTCCGCCTCGGTCCGCGTGTTGCAGCAGGCATACGCGGTCATACATGTTCTCTTACCCTTGTTACGTGTTGGTCTAGGCAAGGGAACAACCACACGGGTGCATTAGGGATATTCCACTGGTTCTTAGCTTTGGTAAGGGTAGTGGGTAAACGGGAGCATGCCTCATTTGGGGCTAGTTGGAACTAATCTTATGTCATCTTGGGAATGTAACCTCTTAACTCTTACCTCGTCCCATTCATTTTAGTGTTGATTTGATTCTCAGCCATCGTGACATCCTAAAGAGATTTTAGATGAGTAATTTTGTAAACACTGGAGATTTTAGAAGGGGTTTTCTCCCTGGCAGATACTGAGGCAGTGATAGAGGTGTAAGGAGTGACATCTTTGGGGAACTTCAGATGATCATAGCCAGTTATTACGAATATTTTTTCCGAGGAACTTTTGTTGCACTGAAGGTGTTTGTCGATCATCCGAGTAATCTCACAAGTGGTAACCGATAAGGTTACGTTAGGTTTTTGGGCTGCCGGCGAAAATGCCAGCACACTTAGACCATTGTGGTTTCACTGGGATTTGATCCTCTGACCTTTACAACAAAGGGCAGCACTCTGCCGAAAGCGCCATCCAGTCGGTAAGGTATGAGAATAAAAACAGGGACTTATATGATCGTGTCGTTAACTTTCCCCTTGATATTCGCAAGAGGTGGCTTAAGCCCAGTGTTGACTGGGGTTCGGGTCGTCTTGGACACATTTTCTGGCAACTTCATACGCTGCCTCGTTGCCGACTGTGGCCCTGTGATCTGGAATCAGCTGAGCTCCTTGCTATATCCCACACCCAGCTTGGACTTGACTTCTATCGCCGAAATTGCTTTAATTGACTGATTTTATCAACCAATGGTATCTCCAACAATGATATCATTCTGGTCACTTTCTTGATCCAGCTTCAAAAACGCTCCCATTCTGATGGACTAGTTTATTTCCCAAAACTCTACTTATGGGACTCAAAACAAAACAAATAAAAAACTGCTTGATCATTCAAAACCAAAAAAAAAAACTCAAACAACATTTCCATAAATATCAAGCTGTGAAAACGCGTCAATACGTTTCGCGGTCAAAGCGTGTGCGCCGGCAATAAAACTCAAGTGTGTGTACTCTCCGCAGAATCCGAGATAAACATCCTTCTAACTACCATGTAAACGGTTCCCAGCGCGCGTTTGTCGTCATGTCTCTGTTTGGCGGGTAATTTATGGTTCCCGAATCACGTGTCAACCACGCGATTCACCCCTTGAATATTGTTTCCGATTTCCGAAATGATACATGGCCGTGGTGAAACTTAAGCTCCGGTGTGCTGGCATACCCACATCTGCAGAGCCAACGCTTTGAATCTTGCTCCGCTGGCATACGACATGATGACATGCACAATTCGCGAGCTCTTACAGCATGTGTTTGGTTTGACTTTTCATGCTCCTTTAAGCATCGCGCACAGATAGACGTATTCATCCCTTGTGCGGTACTTCCTCCCCTGGCTAGGGGTTCGTTGCGAGAGAAGACATTGTTTATGGTCCAACATGAAACTTATAGCTGTAAGGAAATTAAAATCCTCCCTGGGCGCAGGACTTTAGAGTTTCGCTTTTTTTTTTATCGTGACAAATTAAAACTTTAAACCACAGTGAATTGCATGGCCCAAGGGAGGAATTATACGCTGTTTGGGCGGCGAAGAAAAAAAGAAATCAGTATCTCTGCTTTTTATCGGATGCTAAAGTTGTTAAAAAAGTGTGCGACAACTTGGAATGAGTAATGTTCTTGTTTGTATAAGTTCGTGGGGTGCACTTACTGGCGTCGCGGAGCATGGAGTGAGGATAAGTTATTATTTACATATATTTGACTCAGTTGTCGGATAAGTGAAACACAAAACAATTTGATTTCACAGCACATAATTGTGTGCGTTGCTCTTGCTTTTTCTGCTGGACCGTGATGTGTTCAAATATTCCAAAAGCTTGTCATTCGTTGTTATTGGGGATTAAAAATATGGATAGTGCGAATTTGTTTAAATGTGAAGATGATGAGCGCCACGTCCATCTCGCCCATGGTTCTTGTCCAACTACTGGTATTGCAGTTGATATGCGACGGGTGGATAGGAAACACAGTTTTATGCCGACTCTTTCATCCGTCAGTCTAATAAGAGACTGTGCACTTTGAGGATTGACAGTGACCCTTGGGGGGAGAGCAGTGAATTGTGAAGGTTGCTTGATTCTGAACCAAGAACACCCGTCATCATAGTCGGCTTATATTCCAAGCAAACCTGTACTCAAAATTGCTTTTTCTTAATTCTGTTTAAAGTGCATTGATTGCGCCCCAAAAAGGTATGATAATTTATTAAATGGTGCGCTTTTTTATACGTACGACGGTGGAGAAAAAAAAGTTTTCCCACCATCGTTCTCAAATCTGGTTAGCTTTTCAGCTAGAAAGATGACCAAAAAATGACCATCACTTAATATGTCTTATGACGTTTCCCTCATTCATTTTCTTCGACTGAAGCATGCTAATGTGGTAGTCAAGACGGAACCCTGCCTTCTACTTCTACTTTTTTATCAAGTTCGACTGTCAATTGGAAACCAGCACCACTTAGACCAAGTCTGTAATATAGTGACCAAGACTATCAAGACCAACACCTGACTGTAATAAAGTCAAGAAATAATGAGCCTGACACAGTCAAAATCAGTCTCTGTGGCAGAAACCAGGTGCACTTATTTAAAAAAATGTTGGAAGATACGTTTCCTTAACCAGATCAATGCCGGGCATTCACACAGTATGTGCTCAGAAGTTTCATCCTCCTCGGCACCGATTTCATTTGGTAAGGTGATATTTCAGACCGCCGTGGCCAGTAAGACAGCTCGTTAGAATATTCCTTTGCATGAATAAGACCTGATTGAACTAGATTGCCTAAGATCATGACTGCATGTCCACTGGCTTTTTCGCATTCGTTAATTCGATTTGTAACAGCTGTCCAGTTGATGTAGCAGTACAGTTCAGGATCAATGAACGTAGATTCCGAGCCACCCCTTGCGAACTCATCTGCGCGTTCGTTGCCTGCAAGCCCTCTGTGTCCGAGGACCCAGCCAAACTTCACTTTATTGTGTCTGACAAGGGTTTGTAGAGCTTCCTAGCAACTTCTGACAGTGTTCGAATCCAAAGTGTTGGACGAAAGTGGTGCTTCTTGACTGTCAAAAAATATCTGCATGCCCTGTTATAGTCAGGATCGTCCGTCATGACCACATCTCCGGCAGAGGAATCGAATTTTCTCTTCGAGTCACCGGACAGTGTATTCTCCACATCGTATGCCAAGTTTTACTGAGTGTTAGGATCCTCCTCATCGACATTGGCTGCAGGGACAGTCACCTTATCGGCAGAAGTCAGCTCAGTCATTCAATTGACTCAATTCTTACACAATTTCGATGACTAAATGCAGCTTTTGGTGTTTTTTTGATGAAGTGAAGATTGGAAATTATAATGAATGACCATATTTGTCGAGGTTTTTTGATGTTGTAAGACGAAAAAAAATATTTTCAATATCATCTGCTATTCAATGAGACCTGCCCAACATTTGATGTTGCATTTAAATATGTTAACATTAAAGTCAACAATGAATTGATATGAAGCTTAAAAAACAAACAACAATTTTGTGCAGATCTGTTCGGCTCCACAAAATGTAATACAATTTACAAATATGATATCGACCCGTCCCGGCTGCACAATTCAAGCAGAGGCTTCGTTCTGCTCCTGCGTAAGTTGTGCACCTTTTCCAGGTTGATGTTCAAGACGTCATTTTATTGATCCTTTTTTGGATAAACATATATCCTGTACAACCTGATGAGGTGTGGTTTCACCATATACAGAAGTCATCTCTCCAGATTCAAATAATCGACAACGATGCGACTCTACTACCAGTTGTCCTTTTTCGTCCTCAGAAGACCGTCTCCATCCCCCTCGATAATGAGTTGATCATTCTCTTTCCTTTTTCCTAAGTAGCCGGGTCCTTCCTTTGGCTCTGTTCATAGAGCCCACGAACAGATTTCGGTTACAGTGTTTCTTTGAATGCTTCCTGTCACATGTGCCTGTCCGTACTCGGTATCGAACCACGTCTTTTTCCTAAATGGCAAGCACCAGTAACTCAGTGGCAAATTCTTTGACGCCTCCAATCTTATTCGATTGTTTGTGCAGCAAGCGACGAACTTAGACAGGATTTCTGGGAGACTCGATAGTCAAGAAAACTCAAACCTTAGTGTTCCATCTCAACTCCATTGTTCTCTTTCAATATCCCAGTACTTATCTTGGCTACAGCAAAGAAATGGGCCAGGTCTACATTTAACAGTACAAACAGAATTCATGATTTGGCAATTTCAGATTAAATGCGACAAAAGATCAAAAGTCTAGCCATTAGAAATCTGCAAGTCCGCCAATCCGTGGACATTTCTCATGTGCCTTTGCTTTTTATTGCTTCTACACAGTTGCAGAGGCAAAATGTTAACGTCCCCAGTCCCCAATTTTTCCCCAAAAAAATTAAGCATATTATGTTTAGAATTGAGGCAATGACATTCTTGTTCCAATGCGGATGTGGCTATACATTTCGTCCACCATCAAACATTCATTCCAACAAATTTCGGCATAACATGCACAAGTCCGTACTCCTGCAGTCTTATGTACAAATTACACTCCCATTGATTATGTACATTCATAAATACATTTAACTTCTAACACAAAACACTTGAAACTAACCCCAAACAGGACGAGGTACACAGGGGCAATCGAACGACGAGTCGAGAAAAAAACGTAATTGTAAGCTCTATGCTGGAACACATGACGCACGATGTGTAACGGTTCGTCCTACCATTTTTCGGGGGTTATCCATCTAGGGTTGCAATGTCCACACCTCCTGTCAATCAAGACCAACCAACCAAGGATACAAACAAAAAACGGAAAGCATTCACCCTCATGGTAGATAACCGGGTCGAATCGTTTACAACTTACAATCACACGATGATAGATGATGGATTTGTTTTCTGTGCGTGCTGTTGAACTGAGGGTGTCCCGGGCAGCCTCAAACACTAGACAGCCGCTTATTTGCATAACGGTGCGACTCGAGTGGACACTTTGGGACAACACAGACATGGCAGGCGCTTTAATCCTTTAAAGGAAGCATTTTTTGGCATGAGTAGCCAACCCTTTCGGGGAGACGGCGTTATTGTGTACTTCCTATGGAAAATTGACCCCGAACTTTGGACAAACTTGACCGAAACTCGGCAGAAATTGACCAAAGTTTTGCAGTCGATAAAATCGCACAACTTCCACAAGACATTATGGGCTTCGATGGAAGTGATTGCATAAGAAATGTCAAGATGCAAGGAGGAGGCAAGGAATGCGCATGATAAAGTCAACCGCATGTGAGTTGACCCTTGGTTTTTTCGAGGACGGGAAACGTGACTGGAATAAATATTGTTTGACAACAAGTATTTTGTTTGGAGTTGATCATTTGGAGAATACGGTGAAAGAGGCTATGACGAAGTAAATTCTGTCCTCAGTCCTCAACAAAGACATATCATATCGACGTCTTAAACGGAGTGTCACAATGAGCTGCTATAACTTCGAGGTTGTTCAATACTTAGTCTACTTCGGCGCGGCATTAAACAGTATTTGGACGAACACAGTGAGGCGTCAATGATGCGTTTGCTGGCATTGAAGAAAGCAGCTAATATGGACCTAGCGATAAACCAGGGCAAAACAAAGTACGTGCTCTCATCATGGAAGGACGCACAGCACAGACGTTTTGGACAGATAGCCAGCAGCAGAAACCTTGAGGAAATCAAGGGCTCTGCAGTAAACAGGGACAATGACACCAGTACCGAGATCAAACGCAGAATAACTCTTGCCAAACCATGTTTCTATTGGCTCCACTGTAATAGAGCCCTCTCTCAAAGGACCAAGTCGACTATGAGACACTGATCATCCCAGTCCTGCTGTACGGCTGAGGCATGGACAAAAGGAAAGAAGGCGAATGAACAAGTCCCTAGCGTCTTCGAGGGATAAGTTATGTACGATCATTGATCCTGTTTAAGTTGACGAGAGTTGACGAGAGGGGATGATTCAACCACGATTTGTAGTGAAACGAGCCGTACAGCGACTTGAACATGGCCTCGGATCCAATGCCTGAGGTGATTGGGTCATATAGAGCGCATGAACAACCATTCAGAATAGTCTTAGACTCTGAACCTCTTACTTACTTACTTATCACGCAGACGACCCATGAAGGGTCCGATTCTGAGCAACTGCTGCCTTCCATCGGTGACGGTCCTGGGCACGCTGCTTCCAGCCGTCAAGTCCAAGCTGTCTTACATCCGCGATGACTTGGTGACTGTACCAGAGGTTTGGTTTTCCTCTCCTTCTCCAACCAGGAGGCTCGGATTAGAAGACCCTCTGTGCTGGAGTGCTGTTGTCCATTCATACCATTTTTCCTTTCGAACTACATCCACATCCTTCTACAGCTCGTAGAGGTCGCGATTGTGTCTTCTCCTCCATTCGCCTTCCTCGCAGACGGTGCAGACCATATATCCCACGTAAATTCTACTTTCGAAGGCACCAAGAATTAGCTCAGCAGTTTTGCTTAGTGTCCAGCCTTCGGCTCCATGAAGCACGACTGGCAGAATAAGAGTTTTGTAGAGCATGACTTTGGTCCTTCGAGTCAGGAGTTTCGAGCCCAGTTGTTGTGACAAACACAAGTAGCATCGGTTGCCAATGGCGATTCTGCGTCGGATCTCCACTACGATGTCATTCGTTTAGTTTACTTTAGCCTCGAGGTAAACAATGTCCTTTACTACCTCGAAATTGTAGCTGTCAATTTTGTTTGGGCTAGGTGGTGTGAGGCGGATCGTTTTCTGCTCGACAGCATATATGTGGTGTTGTCCCAGTTGACCTTTAGACCAGTTTTTAGTTCCTCAATTGTTCACAGTTCAGAGGTTTTGAACCGAACTGCACGGTGCATCGCGTGTGTGATCCCGAATTCGGTCATCGCTTCGAATAGCTTCTTGCGATGAGTGCTGTCGTATACGACTTTAAAATCGATGAAAAGATGGTGAGTATCGATTTGAAACTCGCTGGTCTTCCTCGGGATCTGCCTAGTGTCAATATTTGGTCTATAGTCGATTTGCCGGCTTTAGACGTTCACACAGTACGCTGATAGGATATAGTAGGTCGACGTTGGGCAGCCTCTATAGTTTTTGCAGGAGGAAGGATTACCTTTTTGTGGATGGGGCATATGGAGCTGATATTCCAGTCACCGCACCTCTAAAACAACGCAAAAGGAAGCTGGCGTCTTAGTTGTCGAACTAATGTGCAAGCCTCAACCAACTTGGGGTGGTATTGGAACACCTAGCTAGAGATGGCGCTTGTTGGAGTGGCCTTTATCCACCAAAGATTGTAGCGCAACATAAAAAAGATGAAAAATGTATTGTCAATGATCAGACATGCGAAAAAACGCTCTCCAAAGAGTGACAACCATAGACTCTAAGACGTAATCGATTTTCCTCTAGGTTTCGGAATCGAGGCGAGAACGAACAGATTTGGGGAAAAAAATGCCGTCTACATTTGAGTGCCTTACGTTGGACCAGACAGGCTTGCTGAGGTCTGAGGTGACTGGCCCGTAGAGTCATTGAGTCCGAAACTCTGGGCTCCTCCAACAGAGGACACCTACGTCTTAAGTGGCACACTCAAGTGGAAACCTTAACCAACATTGCAAAATTGGTATACCTAACCAGACATCGCTCTTCTTGGCTGAGGCCAAGGTCTACCCCAGACTGAAGCGGAATCAAAACACTATCCCAAGTGATCGGGGCTCCTGGAGTAGAATCAAAGGCGAACCGATTTTGAGAGAAAAATGCCGTCTACATTGAAAATGGAAATTATGCGAATTGCTTTAGTTAGGAACTACGCGCCGTCATGTGGTAGATGAGCCGTACGTCGACTCGAACGGTCATGGTTGCCACCGAGACGAGACACACATCAGCTTCCAATCCACGGCATCACCTCAGTTTTGTGACTGTCGGCACTCAGAGAATGTCGCCACTGTAGAATGTCGACTCTAAGCGTGGGTGACGCTTCCAACGAGATGCACATAAGTACCAGGCCTATGGCCAGTTTAGAATGAAGTGTCACCCAAAGAAGTAGAACATGTAGTGTCTTGAGGCAAAATCCTATGCTTCGGCTGCGATCAGTGCCTAGAGCGTGTGGACAACATTTTTCTTAAGATTCTCTACGCCAAGAACCTGTTCACGTTGCAACAACCGCAACCCAATTTAGATGCAAAGTGTGTTGCATAATCACTGCACATTCCGTGGACCAAGGACAACCACACAACTTGCACGCGTGGTGTGCCTTGAGAACATCAGTCAGAACGGGTACTCATCGCATGCCACGTCTGACTAGAAAACTCACTCCAGCTCACTCGTGAACTAGTCCCGACTTCACTTCACGAACTGACCACATTTTTCACAAAAGAAAAAACATTAAAAATAAATATATCTAAAGAGACAAAAATTCATCTCTATTTAGTCACTTGACTGGTTGCTGTTCCAAGCGTAGCCGCTGCGACTGCGAACGTGGCTTACATTTACTGTTGAATGGAGACAAATATTAAAATATTTCTTCGTTGCGAAGAAACACAAAAAAACTGACTATGACAGAGGGTGTGGAATGATAAAGCATGTATAAGCAAAGGCAGGCAACTCCCCCTTTTCAGGTTGCCTGACAGAGAGTTGAAGTCAACTTTTCCACATGATAGATGACATTTTCTTCCGTCGCTCGCTTGGATGCGCAAACACACACACACACACTTGACGACGTAGGCACTTCATTTGAATACCCTTCCGGCACGGCGCGGCTCGGCGGCGGGTAATCTCAAGGTTGAGTCGAAGCGACATTGCCGCAACTGAAATATTTCTCTTAATTCTTTTGTACGGTTTCTGGGTTCAGTCAATTGATGGCGATTTTTGTTTATCTAATAAATTCGCATCAATAATGGGACGTTTAGGAGTAGTGGCTGGAAATGGAAATTTGTGAAATAAATTAAGTTCCAAGTGCTGAAAGCCATGTTAAAAATCGACATTTGCTAAGGAGAGCTTTGAACTCAAGTTTGATTTACAAGTTATTAAATAAAGTTAGCGGCGAGTAAAACCTAGTTTTGATACATTTCAACTAAAACGTGGATTGATTGGTAATGTGTGTAGATTGCCCATAAGCTCTGTGAAGCTTTGACAGTGCCATTGGATGGGTCAAGAGGTATGATTCTACCTAGACATCAATGCTCTAAGCGCCTTCTTGCATTTAACGAAAGAAACTAAGATCGGACATTGATTACTTCTCCCGCAAAGGCAATGGCCTATCTCACTTGCGATATTCCTAATCTAAGATGCAGGACTAAGATGACCACAATTTTGCATAAAAGTAACTCGATCCTTTCAGATATTCTAAATTGTTAAGAGTGTTTGATCCGATGAGACTATTGTGACACACTTTCTTACTTATTAGGCAGACGACCCATGAAGGGTCCGAGCCTGAGCAATTGCTGCCTTCCATCGGTGGCTGTCCTGGGCACGCTGCTTCCAGTCATCAAGGCCAAGCTGTCTTACATCCGCGATGACTTGGTCTCTGCACTGGAGGTTCGGTCTCCCTCTCCTTCTCGAACCAGTAGGCTCGGATTCGAAGACCATCTTTGCTGGAGTATTGTTGTTCATTCACTCGATGTGGCCGAGGTAGTGTTGTCGATGGATTTTTGCCTTCCGGACTCCACTACGATGTCATTTATGGAGTTTACGTTTGCCCCGAGGTAGTAAAGGAGTTTGTCTACCCCGGGGCAAACGTAAACTCAAAAAAGTTTTCTTGGCCAAACAAACAAACAAAAGCAGATTGTCCATCGACAGAATAAAAAGAAAAACATTGCATAAGCCGAAAGGCACAATTAACGTAAGATCTTATTAGCTTAGAGTACTCGTATAGGGTCAGTAGGTTAGATGTAAGAATGATTGCTAAGTTATTTAAGCTAGTTTTGAGCATTTTTGTCTAGCATGTAAGTAAATAAATTGAAAGAAAAAAAAATGGAAAAAAAAATAATTGTTACGATTGTCATCTTGAACGCAGTTTGACTGCCGCTTCGGTTTTATGAACGCAGTTGCCGACTGCTACCATGCAGATACGCTAAACCATGGACAAGTACTAAAGCGGATGAAAACGTAGGTTCGGGTAAATAAGTTCTTGTTTCTCGGTAGAGATGGTGATTTACTAAAGAGGTCGCGGGGGTAAGACACGCCCTAGAAAACTCCAGGCCACTCTATCCCCCGCCATCGACTCCAACTTGGTCCAATTACTTTGTCTTCCGGTCTTCCAATGGTCGCCTGCCTGATAGAGTCACATTTAAGGCACGCCTCGACGGACGTGGTGATGGGGACATACATGCCAGGTGTCTAAACCATAGAAGTATAGCTCTTTCCGTTCGGACAAGCATCTGCTCGACATTGAATTTTCCACGTTCTGCAGTGTTTCTCGCCCTATTCCGACGAGTAACTCCAACAACAGCACGAAGAGATCTCATCTATTGCAACTTGTTTTTGCGATCTTATCCGTTTGGTCATTACCCAAATTCCATGACCATGGGTGAGAGTTGGAATAAATACTGAGTTGAAAACCGCTGCCTCGGCTTTGACATCAAAACTCAGCCTTTTTGATTACAGATCTTTCAAGCTACTTTAATATTGATCCAGCTTGGGCAATCCTACAGGCTCAGCATTACTCCTGGCATCTCTCATGAAGGAGACCCCGAGGTACTTCAACTTTTCCACCTGCTTTAATGGATTCCACTTACATACAGGTAGAGTGCATTGAAGAGGGTTTCTGAAAACTACCAGAACCTCTTATTTTTGATGCAAAGAGCAGACGACTTATCCTCAACTGTCCGAAACATTAGTTACCTCAACTGCGCTGCAAATGCTTTCAGTCAACAAAAAACAGCAATTAATAGGCGATGATATAAGTTCCTTGAAAGCGTTGTCTAAGAAATGGTTAGCAGACCATATCAAGAGGTTAAGAATTTAATTATGAAGGGACGTAACAAACTGGCACTGAAGCTCATCAAAATTGAGTCATATTTCAATTAGCTCTGCCAGAGGTCAGAAAAATGTCCAAAAGTCTGAAACCCCATCCCCAACCGCATCTAGTTAGAGATGGCACCAGCCAGTTAAAACACTCATTCTTTCAATATCGACGTTTATGATCGTTTGTCTGTGACAGTCGCGAGTCAATCAATATATGTCTGCGTAGACGTTAAAGAAGACCACTACTACAGTATAATCGAAAATAAAAATAAATCTTCAATCGTCTGTGATAATGATAGGGATTAAAGATGACGACAAGCTTGAAAATGGGCACCTATTAAGAAAAATACCATTTTAGGTTAGGTTAGGTTAGGTTGTAGTGGCTCACTGCTAAGGCAGTCACACTTAGGCCAGAGTATGCCCAATGTGATACCAAACGGATTGACTTCTCCTAACACTGGAACCATTTGGTGCTGGTGATGCGATTTAGCTGGCATATGCTGGAGCTGTTTAGCTCATTGCGGCCGCTGAAGTAGTAGGCTCCTAGGTGTAGTAACCTATGACTAGCCAGAGCGCTGCTCGAGCAGAGTAGGAGATGAGTGCTTTCTCTGCAGCAGCTTCTGCAAAAATCATAATAAGGAGCAACCATTCTGCGAGCATGAGTGCCAATTGCACAGTGCCCGGTTATGCCTCCAATGGGGGTCCTTAATGAGTAGACTGAGTGAATGTTTAAGGTTATTTGATGGCCAGATTTCTTTTGTTTTAAGGCGGGTGGCGCCTTCTAGCTATTAGACGTTGGTGGTGTTAACTGTGCGGATCTTTAAAAGATGATAGGCTCTAGCGAGCGGCATGGAAGGTGGTACAACGGCTACTGATAGTGATAAGGTTGTACCACACCTGGCGAGTTAATCGGCTGTGCAGTTTCCTGGTATGTCACAGTGTCCCGGCACCCACATCTGGTTAATGTTAAAATGCTCAGCCATCTCGTTGAGAGACAGCCTGTAATAAGCGATACCTTTTTAAGCCACTTAATGCCGAGGCCGTTGGTCAGTACATGATATTAAGAAAACAGTGACAAAGCGGAAAAGCCTTGCAATTAAACAGCAACGAGCACTTTTAATCCATTTTTTCCTTTATACTATAAATTGTTCAAACATATTCACGATCTTAAGGATATAACTAAAGCACATTATTTTTTTTCTATTTTCAGGTGAGACATCAATAAGTAAGTATCGGCTTCCAATCTTCGAATTATATTTCCATTTGTTTCAAAAAAAATCTACAAAACAAAAAACACTCAACGCCAAAACAAACATTGCACGCTCGTAACGAACCAAACTAACAACTTTCTAAAAGAAAACAAAAAAACAAGAATTTACTTTTCCCATAGCTCTCACAAAGAGAAATCCACAAAACGAAAGTCAATAAATCAGAATCAAACTGTGATAAAACTTAACCACAATCCACACCCCTGCTTAACTCGTACCACATTCAAGTGCGGAGATACGTACCTTCGCTTCGACTGCGCCATCGAACCCATTAAAGCCGATGTCAGCTAATTACGCTTTTTTTTCTGCTCGAAAGGACTTGCACAGCATAGCGACGTTGTGCCGGATTGAAAATAAAGGCAAACGAAAGAAAATGAATTGGTGACTTTTGTAGTTTGCAAGAACACAGACGGTTCTGCGGCTTCACCCTTCACCAGGGTTCCACCCTATTCCCCGCTAAATTACTGGCTGGGTTGAGACGAAAAAAAATTGTATGCAAAACGAAGGGAAGTTACTGCGAAAAAAATATATATTTGCATGTGCTTCGAAAGAAGGCAGTTTCTATTTTTTCCTTCCAGCATAGACGTACAGTACCGGCTCTTAACTAGGTTATGGTCATTTTCAATCTGCTACAGTTTTTCGTTTCATTTTTTTGTGTTTTTTTCTCAGTTTTGGTTTTGTCGTGCATAAATTTTAAACACTGTTTAATATTATTTATGTGCACATAAAACGAAGCAAGTGGCGAAGCCCGAGGACCGACTGCAAGTAGCGATAAAGTTAAGCGAATAAGAGGGAAAAAATGCGCGGAAAGGGTAAGACGGAGAAAAAGTAATTGTCTTCAGCAATGCGTTTTGCAAATGGAAAGATGGTGTGTAGTTGTGGTGGTAATTTTGCATTTTAATGGACGCGAAGCGTTTGCTGCTGCTCGTTTTTTTTTCCTGGGCAGAATTCCATTTCCGTTTGGAATAAATCTAAGAAGCCAGCCGACGTATTTCAGTGCGAGGCTGTGACCACAGAACACGCAATGGAATATTTATTAGTGCAATGCTACATACACTTTTTTTCAAACAAATACAAAAACATTTCAAAATGGACTGTGGTAGGAGGGAAGTGTAGGGTTCTTCCCACAAATCTTGATATTTACTTTAATCTAATTCGAAGATTCCATCGCATGCTCACGTGGTATTTGTTAGACAACAGGGGTTACCCAGTTGGAACCCGTTGCTGTGAGGGAGCTGAAGCATGACTCTGGCTTGTTTTAACCATCTTCCACTTTCAACTTATGATTGATTCACACACTGTATTCGAATCTGAAGAACAATCAAAACAGATCAGTTATGCAGTTCCTTACAAATTAACATAGCTGCTTGCGAATGGTTCACTGAGCTTCTTCAGGCACCTACACGTGATTTGACGTCGACAAGTGTATTTCTTTTGCCTTGGACGGAACAGAAATGGCGAGGCGAGTATGAAGCTGCACACATGTTATAGTCTCTGACTAATTACGTGGTTAATTCTGGACATCAAATTTGAAGAAGCTTAAAGAATACACACTTAGGACACACACTCTCGACATCGTAGGTGCGTTCAACAATATAAATCCAAAAGCAATTTCTCTTGCGCTTAACAACCTCGGGATCGGAAAGTCCATAGTGGCGTTCATTCATCAGCTACTCACCAGCAGGGTAATACACTTTCACATGGGAGACGCTAAGATCCATAGAGGAGTTAATAGGGGCACCCCACCAGGAGGTGTTCTCTCTCCACTTCTTTGGAACTGTTATTAATACTGGAAGAGGCAGGATGCTTACTGCCTATCTGGACGATATTGCCATAGCGACATCTGTCTCTACTATAAGAGACATAATGCAGAATGCCTTCGACAAGCTGGAAGCATGGACACAAACATGCTGGGTCGGCGTTAACCCACGGATATCGTACTCTTTACCAGAAGATACAAAATCCCCCAGTTTGACCCCCTACTGCTATGTGGCACTACATTACAGCTAACTGCTAGTGCGAAATTTCTGGGTCTCACTCTTGATAGCAATCTAAATTGGAAGCTCAACATCCAGGAAAGGGTCAAAAAAGCCACTTCTGTCTTTTTTATCTGCAAAAAAGCCATTGGATGCAAATGGGGCTTACAACCACCCATCGCTCACTGGATTTTCACCTCGATTGTCAGATCGACACTTCTGTATGGAGTATCAGTTTGTTGAACAGCACTAAACAAGGCTATCAACTGCAAGGCACTCCACCGAGTACAAAGACTGGCCCGCTTGTGCATCAGCGAAGCACTGAGAAGTACTCCGTCAGACGCACTGAATATTCTCCTCCACCTTACATCACTGGTAATATTCGCAAAAACAAACAGCAACCAGCACAACCTTGAGACTCAAACACTCTGACTGTGGTCCGAACTCAAGATCGGCCACTCAACCATTCTTAAGGAATCCAATTCCCTTCCTAGCGACACTGACCGCCTAATACCCCAAGCTATCTTCCAGAAGAAATTCTCAATCAACATTCCTTCCAGATCGGACTGGATGTCTGACAGGCAAACGTTGGATGATCCTCTGCGTATTTTCACAGATGGATCGAAGACAAGCGGTGGTGGCCCGTGGCGTTGTGGCTATGTGCGTCGACCCCAACCTCGACGTCGTAGGTTCGTTTTCTGCTCTATGCGACGAAAATAATTTTCACGACCCCAACTCTTTCGAGTCACTGACAATGCTCAAAAAGTATTTTCTATCTGGAAAAACCTTCTAAAACTTGGCAGTTCGAAGTCGCATAAAACTGTAGGTCTCTTCTATTCGCGAGAGAATAATAGCAGGCCTAGGCCTTGGCCCCCTACGGGCTGTAGCGCCACGCATATTATATTATTATTATTATTATCAAAGTGCTGGAGTCTATTCCCAAAATCTCAACATTGCTTTCTCCGTGAAGCTCTCTGATCGCTGTAGCGTTTTCTAGGCAGAAACCATAGTGATTATTTTTTCATTTTTTTTCATTTTAATTTCATTTTTATTTTTGGAATTCATAACAATCTTATATACTAGACAAAAACGCTTAAAACTAGTTGGACGTACAGTGTTTCTATTTCTAACTTACTGGCCCTAGGCGGGCACTCTAAGCTAAACTTAATCTTAAACTATGTCTTTCGACTTAATCTATCAATATATATGGTTATAAAGAAGCTGTACAGGTTATGACTAAGAAAATTGTAAAAAACTTAATAAGTGAACTTTATTTTGACTTATATAAAACTTACTACTAACTTACAAGCTACCTTAAAATACCTTAAAACTATCTTAACTATAAACCATAGTGATTATAGAGGCGCTGCCATGGCTCAAAAACAATGTGATATCAAAAAAGGAATATCACCACCTGTTCCGATAATCAGGCCGCTATAAAATCCCTGGACAATGTCATGTTCTACTCAAAAACATCTCTCAATTGCAGGCTGTCTCTTAACGAGATGGCCGAGCATTTTAACATTCACCTCATGTGGGTGCCGGTACACAGTGACATACTAGGACCGATGAACTCGCCAGGTGTGGTACAACCTCATCCCTATCAATAGCAGGGTACCACCTTCCATGCCGATCGCTACAGCTTACCATGTTCTTAAGATTCACACAATCAAAAGCACTAATGACAAATGGCTAGAAGGCGCCACCTGCCTTGAAACAAAAGAAATCTGGCCATCACTAAGCCTTAAACGGTCACTCAGTCTACTCAGACTCAGCAAGCACTCATTGAGGACTCTCATAGGAGCCATAACCGGGCACTGTTTAATTGGAAATCATGCTCGCAGGATGGCTGCTCCATACAATGATTTCTGCAGAAGCTGCATGGATGCTCCTGTAGAGGTCTGGCTAGTCGTAGCTTCCTACATCTAGGGGCCTACTGCTTCACTAACCTCAATGAGCTAAACAGCGCCAGCATATGCCAGCTAAATCGCTTCACTACAAGCACTAGTTCCGATGGTAGGAGAAGTCAATCCGCGTGGTATCACATTGGACCTACTCTGGCCTAAGTGTGACTGCCCTCAGCAGTCAGCCACTACAATCTACCCTAAACTAACCTACATACATATGACATTGTAAAATACGATTTCAAAAAAACTATACAAAGTAATATACCGGACTTACGCGATCGTTGAGGCCAAGAGATAGCCATGTAAATCTAATTCGCATAAGTCGGGGTTCAACCTTCCATATAAATACGTGCAAAGATTGTGAAATCGGTCCAGATTCAGCAGAAAACAAGAGTCCAGAAGAAACGTGTTTGATGAAATTTTAGACAATTATAACAATTTACATTTGTAGGAATGAAACAACATAAATCAAAGTTATTTTGATGTCCAGGAAAAATATCTAATGACTTGGATGTATTCTAAGTGCCGCCTGACGAATTAAGTTTTGTCTTCTTCTCACGTACTCACGCTCTTCATTTGAATCTAATTTTTGTACCTCTGAGACTTGTAATCACTTTTCAATTGTACTAAGACCTTCTTTTAATTTTTAAGTCGTCATTTGATGTTCCAATTCAACTGGGTGTAACGAATCAGTTTGTTCAATGTCTTGATCATGCTCACGCATTTCTATAAGCTCGTTAATTATTAGCTCTTGGTTGTGTGAAGCCAGCCGTTCTTGGAGATCATTAGCATCCACCTCCAAATAAAATTGCTTGGCAATATCTATCAAAAATCTTCTAAATATATTGTATAAGATCTTTTCTGCCGTTCTGTGTAAACGCCGGAAGCCCTACGTTGACAGCCTGATTGGTCAATATCAGTGCGGGTTCAGGCCAGCGCACTCCGCTATTGACCAAATATTCAGCAGGTCTTGGAAAAGGCCCAGGAGTTTCTAGTTGGTACCCACTACCTATTCATCGACTTTAAGGTCGCGTTTGACAGTATTTATAGAGCCGAGTTACACAGCGTCTTGCCTAGTTTTGGCATCCCTGCAAGACTCGTCCGTCTTTGCAGAATAACGATGGAAAACGCCCGATGCTCCGTCAAGGTCCGTAAAGATTGTACCGAGCCGCTTACTTACTTACTCAAGGTGGCGCTACAATCCGGGGTGGACCTGGGCCCAATCGTCTCCAGCAAGCTCGATCTTTAGCTAGCTGTCTCCAGTTTCGCTAGCATAGTTGGTTGAGGTCCTTTTCCACTTGCGTGCGCCACCTGAGTCGCGGTCTTCCTCTACTGCGCCGTCCTTCGGGGATGGATTCGAAGACTTTTCAGGGCGAAGCATTGGTTTCCATCCGCTCGACATGACCTAGCCATCTCAATCGTGGTCTTCACTCTTCTGGCTACGTCGATGTCAGCCCGTATAGTTCGTCATTATATCTCCTCGTCCACTCACCATCTATGCAGACGGCACCGAATATCACACTAAGAAATTTTCGAAACAACCAAGAGCAGCTTGATCCGCTTTTGACAAAGTCTATGCCTTTACGCCATATAGCAGAACTGGGACGATTAAGGTCTTGTAAATCGTTAGCTTGGTTGTTCGAGAGAGGGCTTTTTCCAATTGCTTTCTTAGCGCAAAGAAGCAGCGATTCGCAAGAGTTATTCTTCGTTTGATTTTAGCGCTGGTGTCATTGTCTGAATTGAGAGCGGTCCCTTGGTAGACAAAGTTTTTGAATTCCTCAAAGTTGTGTTTTTGAATTCCTCAAAGTTTTGACCGAGACGTCGGTGTTGGGTGTCCTCGTTGACAGCATATACTTGGTCTTGCCCTTGTTTACCGCTAAACCCATCTTCGCGGCCTCCGTTGCAATACTCACAAAAGCGCCTTTGACATCACGCTGCGTTCTTCCGATAATGTCATTATAGTCGGCATATGCGAGTAGTTGGACGGACGTCTGAAAGATTGTTCCTTTCAAATTGCTCCGCCTTTAATGTCAGAAAAGTATTTAGACAAGGCGACACACTGTGCAACTTTTTACTATCATTCCCGAGAAGATCGTGCGCAACTCAAATGTCAATACCAGACACCACAAATCTGTGCAATTGCTCGGATATGTCGATGACATTAACACAATCGGAAGAACACAACGGGCGTCAGTGGGGCGTTTGTGAGCATCAAGAAGGAAGCGGCCAAGATGGGGTTTGCGGTTAATGAGTGTAAGGCAAAGTATATGCTGCCTACGAAAGAGGTTCACCAACACTGACGTCTTGTACAAGATGTATAGACAGCTACAACTTTGAAGTAGTGGAAGACTTTGTCTACCTAGGCTCCGAAGTTAATGCAAACAACGACACCACCGCGGAGATAAACCAGAGGAACCTACGAACGATTGTTGTGTTTTTGGGCTTGAAAGGCCATTGAGGAGTAAAGCCTTTTCTCGAAGAAACAAGATACCCCTACATAGGACCTTGATAGTCTCAGTTTTGCGGCATGGCGCGGAAGCATGGACACTAACTAAAGCGGACGAGGATATTCTTGGTCGCTTCGCGAGAAAAGTCCTACGAATTATCTTCGGCCCCGTATGTTCGGATGGTGTTCGGAGGAGGACACTGAATGGCGAGCTTAAGTGTTGTACAGCGACATCGGCTGTTCAAACGAGTTCGAATCTCTCATCTTAGAGAGCTAGGTCACGTCGAGCGAACGGACACCAATGCTCCAGCCCGGAAAGACTTCGACTCCAACCCCGAGGGACAACGCGGTAAAGGAAGACCACACCTACGGTCGCACACGCAGCTAGAAGGGGGCACGAGGCTTATTTCCTTCGGTTTGAACTTGAAATAAACAGAGCACACTGATGCGCGTGATGATCAAAAAGAAAACCACTTATCTAAGAATTCGCGTAAAACGGGCATAGGTCGGAGTCCTACCATCTAGTGGTTTCACTGACTGACATGTAGAAGGTTAATTTTAAGATAATGCGCGAGAATTCTGATCTCCCAAGGCCAGTTTATGTTCGGGAATTCTCTGGAAAAGGGACCTTCGTGAATGACGAGCTAATTGGAGCCAACAAATGCATAATCTTGAGGAACGAATGACGTGATCTCAATACAGCATCCAGGATGTAATGCATTTGTGTTCAAAGCCTCCAAGAAGGACAAGATCTTCTAAACGTGATCACATACATATCTGAGCTTGAAAATCGTATCGTATTCGTGTATGACAAGCGTACATGCATCAAATACGCCATGGAGCATGTGATCAAGAACATGCTTGCGATGATTTCCTTCGTTTTCCTTCAGCATCTGATTCGAATTTCTCACAAAATGCAAACGACTCCATGCCTATCTTCCTGTTTATTTTGTAGTAACTGTCCCCTCGACTGGTTGAATTTAGTTTCGTCCCTACGTGCATGTTCCATCATATTCGTTACCAAAATGACGATACATTATTCAAGCATAAAATGTCAAAGCCCCCCGTAGCCACTCACACAATTATTGATGAGGTCCTGTTCCAATTCATGTTTTATTCACCGAAAGGCTCCATTAAAAAGAGTTTGTCATTAAACTTTTACATAAGCATGCATCGGTCGTGGGGGCAGTGCTATTATATCCACTCACATATCGTGAACCTTGAATCGGGCGCTCTTTGACCGGGCGACGGTTCGGTTGGGCCAGGGCACTTAGCGATTCGATGTAATTACACAATCGTCCTGGTGGACGCCGCCGCGCCGTTGGCCAGAGCGGATGATGGAATGGATACCGACTTGTGTTGTGCGCCACGAATACACCTTCCTGCCTTGTGGCAAATTGTTATCGAACAACCGCCATTTTCAATTACCGCACACCCTTCCCGGCACCGGGTGCCGTGCTTATCCTGCTTTCAATTTGAATTTCTATTTCGTCCCGAAACGAACATGAACATGAACATGAACACCATCTTGTGTGGCTTTGTTGTCTGGTGCACATAGTACACGATATCCATATCACGGACATGCTCTCTGTTGATTCCTTTCATGTCCGTATGATAAACACGTTACACATGGCCATACCTACGTGTGCGAAGGGTGCGAGCAGAGCTACTGGGTGAATAAAGGTAAAGGCAACAGAAAAAAAAAAAAAACTGTCGAAGAACAAAAGAAACGCTTTGCTGCCTTGTTTTCCTTGAGATAATACACGAACAATACACGAGCAGACAGAACGACGGAGAGTGGAATGGTGTTGAGTGCTCGTCGCCACCATCGCCGCCATTCGCAGTGACACAGAAATGTTTGTGGCGAGCTGCGGCAGCAGGCATCAGGCAACAGCACCTCAATCATGTAATTATTTCCTCAACCGCAGGAAATTCGTGTTCCGACGGATTTGCTACACATAGTGCCTGTCATAGATGTGCGCGTACACAGCGAACCCACACACTTGTGCATGCATGCAAACAGAAACGCCACAAAAAAGTTTTGTTTTAAACGAACAACAAACACAAAAAACACGACTAAAAAGGAAAACTAAATTATACCTCGGGAACAAGTATTTTTTCGTTTTTTTTTTTGTAACGCAACGAGAGAAAAAAAAATAAAAGGGGACGAACCGGTCACTGGATTTTCTTGTATTCCTTTTCGAAGAAAAAATGGCTGCAAGCACGGAAAGTTGTTCCCCACATTGTGTATCGTTGATGGTTTCGCCTTTTGACGAGTGTGAGGTGGGTACACTCTGCATTTGATAGCTTGATAGTGTTCTACTGGGAGTGCAATGCACTTGCTGTCACTTAGGTGCTCAGGCGAGGGAATGAGTCCAATGTTT
The DNA here is from genome assembly GCA_916610145.1 of Eristalis arbustorum. Lineage (NCBI taxonomy): Eukaryota > Metazoa > Arthropoda > Insecta > Diptera > Syrphidae > Eristalis > Eristalis arbustorum. The sequence continues at coordinate 54,318,174 of OU744316.1, read as the reverse complement.
TCTTAATGCCCTTACGAAGTTTTTTTTCGTCGTTTTTTTGTTTGTGTACGAAATCGATGGAAGGTTGGGTTGTGTGTTCTTCTTTCGGTTGCATAAGCTTGGTCGTGCCCTTTTACATTGAATTTATTTGGTTTTCAGAATGTGTGCTGTGAAAAGGTTCTACATTTTTTCCGGTAATGCCCAAACGGGAAGTCTGCATAACAGTCAAGAGAACCACATCCTTCCTTGCCTAGTATCATTACTTTTTGACGCGATTTTTTTGCCAATCATTTTTTCAGAGTATCAAGTCCAATTTTTATCTTGATATGGTGAGCAGCATATTTTTCAATTACTGACTGAGACAGTTGTTAATATTTTATCCCAAAGTCAGCTTTGTACTACCTCCTTGTAAGATCAATTACAGGTGCACCCTGTGAAACTGCAACTTTTGGTATAGGCTCATCTTTTCGGCAAAAAGCACATCAAGGCTTGACGTATTTTTGCTGTTATTTCATACCAAGTTCTTCTTGAATGCCTTGCCAAAAATTGTCTTTAATTACTTGGTGCTTGCTTTGGCTAGGAAGGTAAGACGTAAGAAGATTTTCATCTCCGTTGCCTAGAAGACGGAAAAGCTTGCTGTGGCAATTAGCGTGTGTAAAAGTAGCCTCAGTCAATTTTTTTCAAGATGCCTTCTGGACACAGGATTTCAGTTGTTTTTAGGTCTAGGGACTGACTTGGCCAAGCTGGCAGGACGATTGCAAGTATACTTTGTGTAATATGTTCTGAAAAACACAACGCAGAGTAATAATGATATGGATGGAGTTACAGCCTGTAGAGGTTCATGGCCTAACTTCTACAGAAACAGCCCTTGTTGTGCGTGCTATCGTTATTTGCACGAGTAGAAGGGACCTACAGTTTGCGCCGACTCCGAACGGCCATGTTTGAGAAGCTGTTTACAGACAGGAATACTTTTGGAGCATTGTCAGTGACTTGAGGACAAGGTGGGGCCGTGGAAAATACTTTTCATCTTACCAGGGGTCCAAACGAGACACGTAAGCCCATTTGAATCGTCGCATATACCCACAACGTCACGTCAAAACATGATATAATTTAATAATAATAATATGGGTGGCGCTACAGCCCGTTGAGGGCCAGGGCCTAGCTTCTCAGCAACCACTCGTTTTTGTGCGTGGTATTGTTCTCTCACGAGTGGAAGGGACCTACAGTTTATTCCGACTCCGAACGGCCAAGTTTGAGAAGCTTTTTCTAGACAGGAAATACTCTTTGAGCATTGTCAGTGACTCGAAAGAGGCGAAGTCGTGAAACTTATTTTTGTCGCTCAGAGCTTGATTCGAACCTGCGACGTCGAGGTCGGGGTCGACGCACATACCCACAACGCCACGGCACCCTATATATATATAATTTAGCTTACAGCCAAATTCCCCAGATGGATAGCCCCCATTATGAGCACCAAGGCTACAGTTGGCATTGGCACATGTAAAATAGCCTGGCGATATCCGTGAACAAAAATGTCGAAATGGAATTCCTTGCGAGGTAATTTCCAAGCAAATAAACCCTTATTGCCTGAAAATATTTCACCACTTTTTTTACTGATAGCGCGAGTGTGCTAATGTTGATTAGTTGCTACATACGCTTCATTCAAAGCGATCATTCTTGCTGCAACAACTCCGTGGTAAGCAAACTGGGTAATCTCCTGATTTGTTACTATTCGTATTCAACGAATATGGCGCAGGGAGCGACGTTTTTATAGCGTGTCTTTTTGTACCTGAACAAATCTGTTCGTCTCCCCGATCAATGCCATGTCTTCCAAGCGGAAATAATGGCGATTACCGAAGAACTGTCCGAGATATCTGTATCTTTTCGGATAGCAAGGCAGTAATTAAATCCCTGACACCGTTCTCTTTAACCTGCTTTGCATCTCTTACCGAGATTTCCAAGCAGTTCAAAGCTTTCCTGATTTGGGTATGGGCAAAAGGCAATAGAGTCTGTCAAGGAAACTGCTGAGCTGACTAGCCCACTAATCACGTTACTAGGGTTTGTTTGATTTTGTAAAATGTGTAAGTACCCTTTTATCCAACTTTAAGTCATAAATCTATAACCTTTGTACTCAGAAAATGAATGTCAGATGAATGACAGGTAGCACCAGGCTACGAGACACATCTCGCTTATCTTGATCAAAAAATATCAAGGAACCTGATCGCTCAAAAATGAGCAATGCGGTGGAAACGGTCACCCGACTCTTCCTACTAAGGCTTTCTCCAATGACTTTCGCAAAAACTGCTTAGACGAGGACATCGAGGAAAGCAACCAGCATATTCTCTGCTACTGTCCTGCTCTTGCCTCAACTAGGAAAGCCAATGCAGGCTCTTACAGCTTAAATAATTTTAGCGATGAACAAAATTTGATGACAAAACTGACTCGTAATCACCCTTTCTAATTTGAAGCTTAAATGCCGCTACCCAGCTACCTACTATTTTCAGTATCCTACTTCAATTCAAAAATGTAACGGTTTGAAGATAACATATCGTAGGTCCTATTATACTAAATTAGCTTTTATAATATGTGCGTATGCATTAAATTGGTGTCCCTATAATGGCGACTTCATCAAGCCCGTGAGAATTTTTCTACAAAATTATCACAAATGCATAGAAAACTTCAAGTTTGAACATGGTGACATGGACGCTGTTGTGAATGATTGGGGGAGCTATGAAATAACGTGTCTCATAGCGTTATCCAACACATTTAAGGTTTTTGCAGCAATTCGGCCGTCAAGAATGGTAGCCCTTCCCATTAATTCAACGAAAATACAGCACAGACCTAAAGAGACTAAAGCTTAGAAAAAGGGATCACATGAACTGTGAATTATTAGAAATATCTTTTAAGTAGCGTGTCTGCACATACATATGCACTTTTTATTAATTTTTATTTCTGAGTTTTCGGTTAAACTTATATACTACACAAGAAGGCTTAGAACTAGTTGGACGTACAATGTTTTTTTAGTCTAACTGGCTGACCCTCGACGGGCACTCCTAAACTTAATCTTAAACTATGTCTTTCGACTTGTCCTAACAACGTATATAAATTTAAATATGGCTGTACAACTTGCCCATACATAGACTTTGGTATTACAAGGAACAAAACTGACCTAGACAATGGTTACTTTAAAATATTAATTAGTAATTAGCCAGTTAAAGTCCAATGCACTACAATAAATTCGTGAACTCTGTAGTTTTTAGTGGAGCTCACGTGTACAGCTGCAAATTTCTTCTCTTTCTATTATAGTTATAGCACAAATAGTGCCAGTCGGCAATTAATACGCAGAATATCAATTCTTCATTTTCCAAAAATACTTACCAGTGGACTCTGGCTAAGTCGAATTTCTCCTTGAATTCTTTGTTACCTATATTTTTACAGTCTCCCTTATTTTTCATACAAAAATTCACTCTGTAAGTCGAACTCCCTCAACCTCAAGCACATTTTGATATCTCGCGATAATATCCGAATACTCCTCTATACTTTCTTATGAGGTCTGCCATCTGTGAAAGGTCTGAGTAATACGCCGTTAACGGGCTTGAGCACACTGCTTCTAGTAATCAAGACCAAGTTTGTGAGGGTCATCTAATCCAAGCACACTGTTTCAAGGGAAGACCGAATCTCTAGGCAAAGCCAAGACAATTTTCCCTCTCGGCTCTCGGACCAGTGTGCTCGGATTTGAAGACCCTCGCAGCTAGGCATTACTGTAAGTGCGCTCGAAGTGCTCATTTGGACTACGTCTACATTTTAGTCCAGCTCGTAGATTTAGCAGTAATGCCTTTTCCTTAACTTATTTTCTTTCCAGGCGAATTCAATTGTATATCCCACGCAGAAAATTGATTTCGAAGGATCTTATCATTTGCTTATCGCTTTCGGGTTCGTTTTGACAAGACCCGAAGGGGTAACAATTGCCAAGGACGAGTGTATGCTTAATATCTACTAAGTCTACTTAGTGTCTTTTGTTGATCTCACATATTCCCAGATGTGGTTGCTTACAGCCTTAAAATTGTCCGATTCTTGAACTTAGGCAAGTTTTTTGTTTGCTTAAGACCATTGACTTTAAGACCAGATTTTTGCGGTTGCTCTGAAAGTTTCTCTAAGGACACGTCAGGAACGTGCTATGTCGATGTCATCTGCAGCACGTAAGAGATGGAATGATTTGCGTTGTTTTTCAAAAATAGGACCTAATTAAGAAAATAAGTAAAATCTCAGTAGTGGAAGCGGTTTTATATTGATATACTTTCGTATTCGAGGAAAGCAGGTCAAACATTGTCTCGCCCAGCTAAATAATTGTTCATATTGTCAGTCAAAGCTCCTGTATTTACAGAGATAAGATTAAAAATCTGGGGTGGCCCCTGGCGTTGTGAATATGTGCATCGACCCCAATGCACTTGAACCTCGACGTCTGGGTTTGATTCTTGGTGTGTAGGATAAAAATAATGTTCACAGACTCTCATCTTTCTAGTCACAGGCAATGCGCAAAGAGTAGAAAAGCTTCCCAAACATGGCCCTTCGGAGTCGGTATGAAACTGTAGCTTCCTTGCATTCGTGAGAGAACAATAGCACGCACAACATGAGTGGTTGATCATCACGGTGCAGTGAGTGGATTCCAAGTCAAAATGGAATGTCTCTTAAAATATGACTTTGCTGATACTGGAGTAAAATAGACTGCAGTACTCAGGGACCAGGTTATTATCGCAAGAACCTTCAAAACGAATGCAGAGCTGGTGAAACGCGCTAAGTTACTTATGACTAGCTTAAGAGGAGTGAAATGACTTCATCACTTTAGTGACAGAGAGTAAAGTAAAACAACTAGGACTGGTTCAGGTCCATTAGGGAATCGTGGGCCTTAACAATCAATGCCATTTTGTCTTAAAACTTTATTTATTACTCATGAATGGACTGAACTAAGTACACACTCCACAAAACCTTTCCCTTGTCATAAATGGAGTCGAAATCTTGACGACAAAACTGTCCCCTGTCGTTCTCGAAAGACTCGATTCCGTCTGCGATGAAATCAAATCGGCACGTGAACAACAGAACCTCCAAGCCTGACCGAGTCGCATGCCTAGGCTATAATTAATCTCTCGCAGACACAACCGAATCAATCTGTCAATTAAGCGACCACCAAGTAAAAAAAAAAATGCTTAAAATATGCAAACTTCCGTGGCGAACATTTGAAGCTCTCGATATTACACTTAAACACCTTAACGTTTCCGATTAGAGTCCGATTTCCCCGGAGAAATATTCCTGAATATTGAAACCATCAAACATCATCGGCGATGGGTTAACCTTAACCGCCGCTGGAAGGGGAGCACCACAACAACTGCTGGGCGTTCTCCTCGTCCTATCCCCCATTCGTCTGCCATGGTCATGGTGGTAATCCAAGGCTGGAATTATAAATAATTTTTGATATTTCTTTCATTCCACGGTTTCGTCTTCGGTGGACACGCCCTAAAGCCCAACACCAAAATAGCCAAGGGGGACACTGGTCGGCTCACCAAAGGGGGAGCTCTCTGTTACGACCACAGGGCAGTCGACAACAATAACAGAACACCGCCATTGTGGATACTCCTCCAAATAAACTTGTTTGCATTTTTTTCCCTCTTGTATCCGTCTTCATTCCGACTGAAGATACACACTAGTGCTTCTTAAAGTGTCATTGCGTGTGCGGTGGGTCTGGTTTGGTTTGGTGATTCGTCCCCCGCCTGGTGTGTAGGGGTTTTTTGAGGAAACATTTGTAAAGATATCTTTACGAAACCATTTATCACATTTCCTTTTCGTGAGCGGTTTCACGTCTTCACGTTGCGTCGACTAGACAATGAGCGTACGAATTTGCCACGGTAATTTCGAAACATCAGCAGGATTTTCAAACGCAGCCAAAGTGTGAGATCTCTGCGAAAATCTTCGATAACATCATTTTTGGGGTTCTCGGTGGCTCGCATAGCTGCACGCGTGTGTGTGTGATTATGGGAACACCTTGCATGGTTTATCGTTAATTCTTAGTTAATATGATGTTTAAACGTTTTTCTGAGGCGGCCGGCCGTACAGTGGTGGCGGTATGCCGCAACAGCCACCGCCACCACCGACGCCGACGTCGACGCCACCACTCCTTCGTGTTTTTGTTATCCACACATGTTTGTGTCATTAATCATGTAACGTTCTGAAGACGACCCACAACCGGTGCTTTGCGAGTCGTCCTGAAGGATACGTGTGCATGGTACACCTTCGGCAGTTACTCCTATTCTCTGGGTCGAAATTGTGTGTAATTCTGATAAATGCTGGTGATATGAAATGTTGTCTCTTTGTTGTTGCTGGCTGTCGTTTTTTCTTTTTCTCTGGGCGTTGTGTAATGTTCACGTTTTGTGGGGCGAGCAGAGTTTTAATGAAATTGACATGTGGTTCAGTTGTGTTTAGTGTTTTGCCAGCGCTTAGCTGAAGCAACTTCAATGAGTCGTCCATTCTATTGATTTTTTTAATAAAAAATAAAGCGCCACTAAGAATATCTCTCTGCAACCGATGCTACTTCAGTTTGTCGAAGTAACTTGGGTCATGAGTCCTCACTCAAGGAACCAAAATCATGCCAATCCTAACGTAGGGAGCCGAAAGCTAGACGAAGCAAAATAGCAGAGTCGATTCTTGTTGCATCATCATCATCATCATCATTTTCTGACCATCATGCCCCACTAATTTGGTCGCGAGGGGTAAAGTACGCACTAGAGATATCCAAGTCACTCGATGATGGGGACATTCGTGCAACGTGTCCATACCATCGAAGCACAGGTCTTTCCGTTCGAAGAAGTATTTAACCTATCCCGTCTAGTAACTCCCACAACAGCACGCAGAAATCTCATCTCGGCAGCTTGTATTCGCTATCTTATTCTTTCGGTCACTACCAAGATTTCATGACCATAGTTAAAAGTTGGAGCAAATACTGAGTTGGAAATCGATAACTTAGCTCTGACGACACGCTCGGACTTTCGGATTACTGATCTTCCAAGCTGATTTAATATTCATTCAGCTTGGTCAACTCTGCATTAGTAATGCCGTCTCCACCTGCTTCAATGGGATTCCACTCACATGCACAGTGCAGGCGTTTTTGAAATTGCCACAACCTCAGATTTCTAATGCAAAAAGTAAATGACTCTCTCCCAATGTGAAACATTCCTCATCTCAGCTGCGCTGTAGCAGCTGCTACAGTTTGCGTATAGCGACTGAATGGCTCTCAAAAGAGGACCTTCAATCTCATACTCCTGCAGAACAGCTGCCGAGCTTGCATCGATGCACTCGGCTGTATGCCTTCTCTTGTTGCATCTGAAAGGACAAGTCTACGTAGAAAATATGGTCCCGTCTGGGAGGAAGCACAGAGCTGCGATCTCCTTAAGTTGTGCCGGGATGTGGACGTAGTCGCGCAGACCAAAATACACTGACTGCACTGACTTGGCTACATTGAGCGAATGGACATTAATTCTTCAGCAAAGAATGTCTCCCAATCAGAGGCCCATGGTTTGAGGATGAGAGGAAGACGGAACTCCCGGTATAAAGACCAACTCATTGTGGACGGAAGACAACTTGGCCTTGATGACTGCAAACATGAAGTTCGTCAGTGGAAGGCATCCATAGCTAGTTCAGATCCACCATGCATTGCTGGTTTGATACATAAAATATCAATAATAGTATCAGAAGACTGTGTAAGCACAATGAGAATAGTAGAAAGATGAATAGGGCTAGCTAGTCTTTTGGGGCGGCTGTGCTTGTGAGACCGCATTGATATCTGCAAGAATACAATCAATATATAATGACAATCCCGTGACAGGTACTATGGCAGAAATGATGTCTAGAAGTTTTATCAGAGGGGAGGTACCCAATTATCAAAATGATACAATTCTTTGATGGAAGCTTGGATGAAATTGAGCCGCTAATAAAAAAAACTACAAACGATACAAACAAACGGCGAAGTTATGATACAACCATCGAAACGAAAATCTAACATAGTTGGTTGTGACCGACGTGCTGGCCTTGTTAAGGTGTCGGTAAGAAATCTGTCATGATGAGGGAAAGATCGGGGAAATCATCTCCGAAGAGTGGAAAATAAATATAGCGTTGTCGACCAACATGGGAAGTCTGCTTTTGTTGTGACAACTTCCAAGTAACAAGACTCCTTAGCATGGCTTACACGGTCTTCTTCGCCGCTCTACGTGAATGCATGTCAATAATCTTATCAATATAGTTCAGGTCGCCGATATTTATACAAATAGCTCCAGTCGACTCTAAAAACGACGTAAGCTATGTATATCAACACTCGTTCTTCGCCCATTTCAAGACCTCATTTGAGAGCGTGCATAGAAACCAGCTGTGCTGTGCTTCTAATAGAAAGAATACTACAGACTGCAATGAACTCTACAAAAATTTCACTGTTTAACTTGTTACACATTAATAGTGACAACATATTATACAAGCCAACGGTAGAGACTGGATCCGGAAGTCTGAATCTACTGGTAGCATACTACATTGACATGATGAACGACGCTGAATCCAATAAGGCGTTTTCTGTAAGCGGAAAAGGATAAGTTCCATCGACAACTTTGCTGAGAAAGTGGATTCGCTTACCTCAGTTCCGTTGAAAGGACTACAATCAGTACCTGAGGATTGAGGAACCACTGCATTATGTTGCTTTGAGCTCAATCGGAAATCGATTAAGTTTTTGGCTGCAATCTTTGGTCATTTTGGGTTGTAGGTTGATAGAGCGTACACGTAGTGTAGTGACAGATCTCTAGCAATTTTTATACTAATATAGGGCTTTAGATCTTACATGAAATTAAACTCTTCTCAACTTAACTGAAGTTATATACTCGTTTGCATTGGAATCTATCTTCACATTTCGTGCGTCTGTTTTGGAAAGACTTTCTCATCCTACGTTTACTTTACAAAAGTAACTAATCTAAAGTATATTTCTCATTTATCATTTGTTATCAATTGGACAGGCGATCGTTTATTACTTTGTTCATGCGGATGTGAGTTGGCAGTCAGGTGTTTGAAAAGGATCGCGATGATGGCATGTGCATTACATTATTATTTTTATATAATGTTCTACTTCTGTGGCAGGTTACTGTAACATCTAACTACGTTTCTATGAAACCAACGTCTAAGACGAAATACACCATATACCAGCACTTCCTGTCCTTAGTTACTAGAAATTGGACTAGGTCATCCAAGTACAAATTCACTAGGAAAACCTGCCCCTCTTACTCGAAGCGTACAACTGAAACTGCTCCGAACAAACCTAGAGTCTTGGCTACAAGCCCGGGAATTGGCCCATAGGCTCGGAATACCGTTCAAACTACATCGTTGCAGATGCCTTTCTCTGTGAATGTCCGGCACTATCAAGAAATCATGTTCAGGAATTCTTTCCTTAGTGCCCGAGTCCGAGTCCGAGATCGGTACAACATCTCACACATAATTCAATTTCTAAACTCAACAGGCTTGACCCTAACAACGCTGGTCTATGACGTGTGGTACCAAAACCGCACGCAACTGAGCTACTTATACCCGGCTTGGCCCCAGCTGGATAGCCACCTAAACCAACCAAGCAACCAGTCCCGACGCTAGTACACTACATGACACAGTGCGCTGTAATTAGTCCTATCATCGTCCCCTTTGCCTTGCGACTGATTCTGATCAGTAATGTTGATCTCTTTTTGCTCATCTTCAGTCACAATGCCTTTGCTGTTGCTCCAAATTTCTTCTCTCTTTTAGTTTATTTCTTATAAAGCTGAGGAGCATTTAAGCATTCAGGATTATCAGAGAACAAATATCAAACCAGCGGACAAGCATGTTGCTTGGAAATCATCCACCCTTTCCAGTTTGAACGACGGACGAAAACAAATCAATTTCAAACTCAAATTAATACATCAAAGAAGAAGAAGAGTCTTCTATGAGTCATCAGTATAATAAAACACATGCTTTGTATAAACATTCGGGTTGTTTTTAAATATTTAATGACATTGCTCAAATTAGGCTTAATATCAGCTCCTTCCCAACACGCACGTCCACTCAGAAGATTGCGATGAAGAGAGGAATGAAAATGAAAATTAGTTGACCTCCAACTTGAAGAATCGCCGCAATTCAACACCTTGTCATGAACTATTAATGTTCATCTGCCCGACAGGCTCAGAATCTTCCCAACCCATGGATGTCATTTATCACCGCGGGTAACAGCAATAATTAGTGTAGTGTGAAGATGTAAGCGAAATTCAGAGAAACACGGTTTCTATTTCTTCAGAGGATGAGTGTTGCTTCAAAAATAGTCAACGAATTTAATGTATGCACAAATTATCAGACATTCAAACCTCCGGTCGTGATGAAATGATCCCCGGATCAGTCCAACACCAGGTGTTGCCCTGTCATAGTTCGTCTATGCCTCCCACCACCTCGACGAGCAGTTCAAGTGTGACTAGGAGAAAAACTTCCGCCGCCTCTCATAATAAAATTCAATATTAACGCTCCCACTTTCGCATTGATTCGTATCCATGAATTGCAATTATTAGTTTCTTTGGAAATATCGAAAAACTTTGCAAATAACTGAAACATGCTGCCAATCTACGCACATCGCATATCGCCTCGTCATTCCGCATTAACCCCCCAATGGCACAGACTACAGACACCCTCCGGGGCGACCAGCTGTAGCAGATACCCGCTCTATATCTAGATGAATTGATGGAAAGTATTTCATATTCTCATGAGGAAACTTCCCGGCTCATCCACAGTCGTTCGTGTGAGTAAACCCGCTGCGCACTGTCTGTGTGCATGGAACCAGGAATCGAAGGTGAAGCGAAAACATTACGTCAAGTGCTATAAATTTTGCCGAAATTGTAAAATTATACACACACCATACGCAACAAGACACAATCCGCCGACACGAGGTGAGCTGAAACATGGCTCGGGTCGTGTATGAAACAGCACTTGGAAGCGATTTGTTTAATGCGACTTCTTAGTCTTTGGCTGCATGTCGAAGTGATTTAAGTGATTTATGTCGAAAAATCTGAAACGGGGCGGTGATGCCGTCACACCAGTGTTGACTGTTGACATCTTGGTTGGCGGTGCATATGCACCGTGTGGTGTCGCGTTATAAAAGTGAAGGGGATGTGATTGTCTTTGACTCTTGTGTGCAGTCTATTGCTGGGGCAATTTAAGTCAAATCAAGGATTTATTTATTGGCGTTCACTTAACGTAATGTTCCCTAAATGGTGTGTTTAATTGAATTGCAAGCCCACGGGGGGCTCAATTACAGACTGGAATTGTGGTCAGGGATTGTTGGATGTGGGCCTCTGAACCCCATGAAATCACATCGATTTAGACGAAGTTTTGATGCAAATCATTATTTTTTCACTCCAAGTCGGCTTGGAGATCCGAGCTGAGGTTCACAAGCTCTGTAGGTTCCGGTCGTCAAGCTCATAAATTTTATGAAAAGCCAAGTGAATTTGTCTCGCCCCGCCACATTAGACAAAACACGTCCACCGATAAGATCACAGTCCAACCCACCTTGCAGCTACCTTCCTTTATTCATGGTTTTATTTAATTACCGTCGCCTCGGCCAAGAACCGAGTATAATTCGATTGCATTTTGTTTAGACACTCAAAATAGTATTCCGACAAATATTCCCACACAGTGTACGAAAAGCATCAACAATTCACGCACACCAAGGCGCACGTGAAGCGAGAAGCGGCAAAGTTACGAGAGGGTGCGCAAGAAAGTATAAATATGCAAATGTCCTAATCAAATTCACATTCTGAAGTAACTTGTTATCCAATCTGGGGAAAGAGTGAGCAAAAAACCAAAAAAGACAGACGCACGGCAAAGTTTACTGTTCGGGAGTTAAAGGATCCAATGAAGGACAGGATATCGTATCGCCCACACTTGGCGGTGTTCGTTTTGGTCTTTCTTTTGCTTTTTGTGTGTCACTAAATCCGCCCATTTTTTTTAATTTATTCCACAAAATAAGACTACGCACAGAGTGCTCGCCCGGCGCACAGGATATGCCTCACATCCACCCATCGAAACCGGTTTCGAGATGAGTGTGGTCGCGCGTTGAGCGTATCTCTGTATCTCTTCATCCTGTGGGTGGATATTTTAATCAGAACGATATTAAAAACTTAAATCTGCATGTCGAAAGCGATTAGGTGAAGTTTAGGAACTTTGTTGCCGACGACAACATTCTGCTGGATTCGATTCGAGTTTCGGCTGATTCACAAGCACAGTGTGTGTGTATTGAAAAAGGATGCCAGCTACCTTTGGTTTTAATTTAAATTATCCCTGTTTACAGTGAAACGTGAAGAGGGGCTACCGCTGCCGCGGTAAGGACAACTGGCCTGGCTCCGAGGGATTGGGTTTACTTTTCTGCCATGAAACACAAGGCGCATATGAAATGTGTACGCACAGCACTTCGAGCAAGTGATTAATGTATTTTTAAATGGTTTCAATTAAGTTGATTAGAAAACGGAATATTTTTACCCACATCCATGCGCATTGATGAGACGGGGAAAAAAAAAAGAAATTGGTTTGGGTGGTGTAGTGTTTCTACGTTTTATGTGTTACCATGTGGGGTGGTCAGAAATTTGCTTTCTAGTTGATTTTGTTTTACATTTTTGAATTTGGAGTACTTTGAGGTAATATTTTTGGTGTTGAATTGACTTACTTAATTTATTTCTGAAAGTTCATTCGATATGCCAGGTTTCACACTCTCTCTTAGTTTAACCATCCAGAACTCCGCAACAACACAGCTCAGTAGGTTTTCAATTTCAAGATCACTCTTTGAGGACGGTATGGTTCTTAATAGAGATCGGTGACATGGTGATCCCGGTCGTCGTGAATGATATCCTCTCAATGCTTAGTTCTATTTTTGAGCTATAAAAAATTACACCTAATATTCTTTGACATTTTCTTATTTCATTGTACATATTACAGTGTACCATCTTCTAAGGGACACTTCTCGCACGCGAGTACATTGTATTAATTCATATTTTTTTTATATTATTTCACTGTATTTATTGATAAATTTAAATTGATGTAATTTTGTACCTCATTCAAATTAGTTTTTCAGTTCTCAGCTGTTTATTGTGGGCAACGCACGCAACACGTGCGGAAACAATGTTTAATTAGGTGTCGCTTGTTATACAAAATATTCACCAACATTTTCAAGTTAAAATGCCTTGCGAAACGTGTTGAAACAAAGTTGAAGTTCTACTGAACTAAGAGTGGTGAACTTTTGCACATTCTTCAAGGAGCCTGCGTCAATGCCATGGCTACCAACATCGAATTTATGAAAAAGCCAAATAAACCCTGGCAGTACACTGAGTGTGGTACAATTAATCGAGGGCAATCGCTTTCATGAGAAGCATCAGTAGTTTAAACGAAGTCAACTGTTACAATGGACTTGTTTTATGAGGAAATACAGAATTTAAAAAAGATCAAGCAAATAAAGGATTCTTAAACAAACATATTATAAGTGCGAGCTTAGAATTCGGCAACTCGGGACAAAGTGCATCATCTCGACCAACAACTGATCGGGAATGCGGTGAAGATTTTTAATATTCCTCGTGACTGTGGCGACACTTCTAGCATTGTTTTGGCGCTGAAAATGTTCAGTGATGGTCTAGAATAAAGAACATAATTGACAACTGTTAGATTAGCTGAAGAATATCGAATTCAAGGGTGATTTTTTAAAAGCTATAGGAACGTTTTTCAAAAAAAAAAAAACACAGAATTTAGAAAAATGCATATCATTTGAATCGATAGTACGGTCCATATTATTTAATGTTTGAAGATTATTTCATGCAAATGTTGACCCTGACTGCGCCTCAATTGGTCCATCCGCTTAGTCCAATTTTGGCATACTCTCTCCAACATTTCGGCCGGTATCTCACGAATTAATGCTTCAATGTTGTCTTCCAATGCGTCAATTGAAGCGGGCTTGTCTGTATAGACAAGAGCTTTAACATAGCCCCACAAATTGTCTAAAGGCGTTAAATCGCACGATGTAGACGGACAATTGATCGGTCCCGAACGTGATTTAGTTCTGTTCTAAGACTAAAATTACCAATCACTTATTACCTATGGGTGCATTTGGGGCAGCGTCATTAGAAATAAGAAAGAATTAAATTAACAAAGAGCGAGCTGATTATCTTAGGTAAGCCGAGCACGCTTAAGTTAAGTTGATTAAGGGAGCTATTTGAAGTCGGCCATAGTGACTGGAAAATTATGCAGCGTTGCTGCTACCATCAACTTCTAACACAAGCAATACAAAATTCCATGCCTACTGAACGCTAACACGGCAGCAGCGAGGCATTTCAGGCATAAGGAAGTTCACATTTTCTTACGAAGCTTTTGGGTTTTTCTTGAGCTCAGCGGAAGACAGATATGGTGAAAGACAAGTATGTACAAGTATGTATCTCCCAAGCTCTTTACTACCATAATGTGAATGAAAACAATCCCTAAATACTTAAAGAATATTAATTGAAGTAGGCATTGATCTCGACTATACTTTGCGATGATATCATGTCCAAACTGCAAAAGGTCACGGCAACTGCATCAAAATGTAGACTCTCTATAAACACCTGTAAAACAAATAAGAAGTTGCGTATTATATCCAACCCATGCCAAGTAAATAACACCCTTTTGGGAGACCTCCAGTCTTCTTTGCTAAATTGGTTGTATTACTTCAAGTGCTGGTGTTTTTGAAATCGATATCAAAAACCGACTCCAAAGAGCTCATCAAGCTTCAAAAATGGAAACATTTCACGCGGCTCAAAAATCTTTGGTTTTACCTTGATTGACGCCGTATTCCGTGGCTGTGCGACATTTCAACCGATGTTTCTTAATAAACCATTTTCATATACGAGTAAATATCCTTAAACTATAATTTGGATCGGACATACAACAGACAGTCTCCCAGGGATATCACAAAACAGGCCATCTAGTGGAACCCTCATGGAAGTCGTGGGATATGGCGCCCGACACATACCCGGAGAAGGCAGCTTGACCAAAGCCTGAAGCAAAGCATGATGATATTCAATGAAGCCAAATGGTTGGCGTTGTACAGTAGAAGATTTTGTTGTGGTCCTATGTACTGAATAGAAATGAGAGGAACCTAGATATGATGTTCATGACTTCAACCTTTTTTATCAATAAGACACATTTAAAAGGAAATATGTGCGCACACAACCCCAAAACCTCACTAAAATGTGTAAAAACACATTACTGCCTCGTGATTGTCCATACTCTCAAGACCAATCCAAGTCGAAAAAAATGCTTATAATTTTATTAGAATTCCATAAGCCCCTTCCATTGGAAGAGAACTCCATTGCTTGGACGGCAGCAGATGAAACTTTTTTTCTTCCTTTTCAATTTGATTGACAGCTCAACATCCCTGATGGATTTTAACCGCCAATCCACTTTTTCTTTTCCATTTCACTTGAAAGCCACCCCTATTTGGGCGTTTATGTATGCGCTGGACGAGATACTCTTACCTTACATCTGACATTTTCCGTTTTTGATTGAAAGACTGCACAGAGGGATGAAAACTTTTAATTGAAGACACATTGATCTGCATACACGCACACGCGCGTCATGCAGATTGATACAGACCCTCACCGATGACGACAAGGACCACGAGGACCAGGACGGGGAATCCTAACGACTTTTTAATAAAGGATCACTCGAACGAGATTTCCATCGCCCAACCGAAGGAAAACGATATACTTTTGCATTTTAATTACAGCCAACTTGCCATTGGGCTCACAGTGGCAAATGGGAACACGGCATGCGAAGGAAAGGAAAACGCTGTGTGTTTCTCTCTCAAAACCTGTCATTGCTGAAGGAGAGCCCCCCCTCTCCGACATGTATTACAAATGGGTTCGTTACAGAGCGCGAGTGCTAAAGAAAATTGCACACACGTCATGTATCAAGTCCACATCTTCGCCGAAGTTCGATTCAACCGCGCAATTTGGCTTGCATGTGCGGTTCGACTTGGCATCTAGCCAAGGCCCACATGCGTGTAAACATATCATAATTTTTGATTAATCCAATTCGCTGGAATTGACTTTGCTGCCCGGCCACCATGGCATGGAATAAATTGCAGTTTTTTTGAATAGCCCAAGCCTAATACCGTCATTTCCGTTTTGGTACAACGCCGTGTGCAGTTATTACCAGTCATTTTCTGCAAACTCATCGCTTGGCATTTGTGATGGGGATTTTGCATTTTCTAAGTGCATTTATTCATTTTTTCTTTAATTCAAAATTCTTCACGAATTCTTAGCGATTTTTTTCCGTAATAACTTAGAACAAGGAAAGCCGTCAGTCTTGAGGTAGAAAACGGTGATGGGAATGGAGAGGGAGAAGAAAATCTCTAAAACGGAGAGATGGAGTGGCGAAGGAAGACGAAGAAATGTATACATTCCGGAAGTGACTTTCGGTTTTTCTGCAATTAATTTATGCTACCGTTATACTCGTCCCCCTCCCGCCGCGGTCGCATGTCGCATTTTTCTAGATTTTCTTTCTGCTTTTTTTCCTTTTCCATTTTCTTTCCTTCTTCCACTTCCAGTGTACTTTAGATACTCCATTCCGTGGCAAATGGAAATGAAGCGTTTATTTTGCTTTATTGCGTTAAGATAAAAATTTTCTATGGTGTACCACCGTAGAAGTTATTTTATTTTTTTTCTTTCTCTCTCTCGAAAGCAGGGGGAAACGATAAAGAAGGTGTGGTGGGCGACGAGCGGCCAGGGGGAGAATGATTCTGCATTTATTCCGAAGGAAAAAACTTGTTTTATTCTGTAGACGTAATCGAGCAGAAGTGTTTTTAAGTAGTTTCATAGCTTCAAGTGGATTTCTTTCTATATTGCTTGACGGAATGACGGAGTGGAATTTTGCGTATCTAACGGATTTTATTGCAAGTAGTTTTTCCGACAACGACGAGGTTTCAATGGGTGCATGGGACTTGAGGACTGAGTGGAGTTTTATGAAATGATTGTCGGTACGCAACAGAGGACGCCCGCGCTTAAGGTGGCGCACTCAAGTGGAGAAGAACCTCAATCAACTTGGTGTGAGAAACTGGAGACATTTAGCCAGAGATCGCGCTAGTTGGAGAGGCTTGCTGGTTGAGGCCCAGGTCCCCGAATTGTAGCGCCACACAAAGAAGGAGAAGAAGAAGATTGTCGGTACTAATGTTTATTGACAATTCTTAAAGGCACACCTATGCATTTTATATGATTATTGGAACTCTTAAATTTATTACCAAATGTAGTCATTGCAAAGCTGTCTAGTTTCTAACCTCACTGCTTGTGTGGCATTGTCACTAATGTTTCAAACAGTAGTGGCCCGCGGCGTTGTGGGTATCGTCGACTACAACTTCAATGTCGTAGGTTCGATTCCTACTCTGTGCGACACTGTTTGCATGTTTTCTTACGTGTATTAATCGATCCTGATGCATTAGAAAGCATTTCGGGATATCAGAAATTTCAATCAATTCTACATACCCGGCCTCGTGAAATTTGATTAGTTTCGCCCTCATCGTGCAACTGCCTCAGCGGGCCTGTTTGGTCCACCTTTTCTTACGTGCATTAATCGATCGAGTATTGTCTATCTAGAAAAAGCTTCTCAAACTTGGCCGCTCAAAGTCGGAATAAGGCTGTACGTCCCTTCCGCTCGTGAAAGAACATAAGCACGCGCAACACGATTGGTTGCTGAGGAGCTAGGCCCTGGCCCCTTTTATATGTAGAGCCGAAGATAAAAAAAATACCATCTATGAGCCGCGCAGATTTTGGAGTTTTACAGTTTTACAATCTACGGTGTTTTTGGAACAATGTTGGGAAATCTATAGCTCCCTTGTGCCGTGATTATAAATCTGAGTATATTCGCCCACTAGTCTAAACATGTATTTTCGGTGAATTACTAAAAGCGTCAAGAATAAAAGCACTTTTTTCAATTTTTCCTAGTTCACTCTGTCTGAACTACCTTTGTGAAGAATTACCTTCCATCGATGACGCTCCTGCGCACGCTGCTTACGGTCATCAAGACCCAGCTGTCTCACATTCGCGAGGACTTGATATCTATAGCGGAGGTTCGGTCTTCCTCTCCTTCTCGAACTAGGATGTCCACGATGTCGATGCCATCTGCGTACCCCAACAGCTGGACTGACTTGTTGAAGATAGTGCCTTTCGTGTTTACAGCCGCCAACTGCACAAGCTTCTCCAGTACCAAATTGAAGAAGTCACACGAAAGCGCATCTCCTTGCCGAAAACAGGAGCAGGTTTCAAACGGCTCAGAGGTTCTCGAGTATCGATTTGAAACTCACTGGTCTTTTCTAAGATTTGCCTTAGTTTGAAAATTTGGTCAATTGCTTTGCCAGAAACCGCACTTTTAAGTGCCGATTACTGCGCTGCATTACTACGCTGGATAAACATTTTGTATGCGACATCGATCAGGGATATACCTCTGTAGTTGTTGCGAGAGGTAAGGTCGCCTTTTTGTGGATGGGGCTTATGGATTTGATATTCCAGTCGTCGGACGTTCTTTCGTCCTCCCAATTCGTTAGATGATCTTGTGCATGCTCCTTACCAGAACATTGCTACCAGTTTTCAAGAGCTCTAACGGTTAGGCACCTGATCCTCCGGCTTTGTTGTTCTTCAGCATTTTAATGGCTGTGCCGACTTCTTCAATGCTAGGTGGGAGGACTACTTCATCGACTGGAAACTTATAGAAATTTCACCAAAAAATATTTCTAAATTAGTTCCTAGATCCGCGCACTGTGTGGCATACCAGGCTATATCTAGTCTTGCTCAGAGTGATCGAAAAAGGTTGGAAAAGTTGAATTATAGTGGTCGCCATCGACTGTAACGTAGATGTAATCGCCATCTCTTCTGACCACCTACCGAACCAAACAGTAGATTTTCCCAGACGCGTTAGGAGCTCATGCGTTGTCTGAGCTTGCTCATCGCACGACATAGATATGAAAAATTTTATTTATACAGGTCAATACAGAGCAACAACAGCCATCGGTGCCCCACAAGCTGTTCAAGACGCTCATGTAGCTTCCATAGCTACCGCATTGAGAAACACTGGAGCGTGGGCTTCGGTCAACAGGTACAAGTTTCAAACCTTACATTTTGTAAGAATTGTTTGGAGTTATATCTGCCCATGATGATGTATGGCAATGGGACCTGAACATGTTTAACTTGCGCTAAATTGTCACGAATTAAACGTGAGTCATGAATCAAACTCTTGAAAATATTCCCTTTAATTAAAGCGGCAGTTGTGGAAATAAGAGCATAGAAGCAATAAAGGCTATCGGACATAAACCCATATATTGCAAAGTGATCTGACCAGTGATCACTTTGCGAAATACTTAAAGAAAAAAATTAATTTGAAACAAAAAATCAGGATTATGTCCGACTCTGATGCATTTCCACAACTTCCCATATGACAAGTGGAAATAATTTTGTCTGCCTTTTCGGCCATTCTGTTCCCTTTTGCGCAACAATACCATGAGACGGTGCTTTGTTTTCTCGTCTCGTCAAACGAAATTGTTGCTGTAAGCTTCGCGAGATAAAGCAGACCAACAATGTGAAGTGATGTATTTTTTGTCACAATGTGTCCGGACTCACAGCCTAGTGTACATTCCCAGCCGTTGTTCTATAAAAATGGCTTTCAATGGTCGTGTTGTAGTGAGAAGTTAAGTCTAAACAAACTCGGGTTCCAGGTTCAATTGCCGAATTTACCAACTTTATACGGGCGACATTGACGTCATTCTCAGCGCTCGAGCTCAGCGCGCTGTCTATGAAGCGTTTGCTGGTATTGAAACGGAGGCGGCAAAAATGGGTTTTTCGGTGAATGACTGCAAAACGAAGTATATTCTGTAATCAAGAAAGGACACACAACGTCGACGACTCGTTCAGAACGTCACCACGGGCAGCTACAACTTCGAGGTGGTAAAGGACGTCATCTACCTTGGCTTCCAAGTTAATAATACAAACGACATCAGTGAAGAGATTAAACGCAGAATAACTCTTGCCAAACGCTGTTTCTTTGGGCTCAAGAGGCAAATGAGTAATAGAGCCCTCTCTCGAAGGACGAAGCTTACATTAAATAAAACCTTGATCATCCCAGTTCTGCTCTATGACGCGAAAGCCTGGACTATCTCAAGAGCGGATGAAGACGCACTTGGTCTCTTCGAGAGAAAAGTTATGCATTCAATCTTTGATACTCTTTGTGTTGAAGGTTTCTGGAGATGATTCAACCACGAATTGTACGGGCCGTACAGCGACATGAGTCTAGTCAAACGTCTACGGATTCAACGCCTACGGTGGCTAGGTCGTGTAGAGCGCATGAAAAACACTGCTCCAGCCCGAAGAGTCTTCGACTCCGAACCAGTGGGACAACGCAATAGAGGACGACCACGAAGACGATGGCGCACTCAAGTGGAGGAGTACCTCAACCAACTTGGAGTGCGAAATTGGAGGCAGCTGGCTAAGGATCGTGCTCGCTGGAGAGGCTTGTTGGCTGAGACCTAGGTTCCTCCGGACTGTAGCGCCATAAGAAGAAGGAGCGCAACAACCATATGTACACGATGTGGGGATCCTCGTGATTATACAAACCTTTAAACGCTATATGGACGCAATTTATTCACACAAATGATCAGTCAACAGAAGAAGCTAAAAGAAGCCAAAATAAGACCAAGACGCTGAGTCAAACGTGCCTTAATTGAACTGCCAAGGTGATAAAAGGAGCACTATACGTAGGACGCCTATTTGTCCCCAGGCATGGGAGCACTTATTTTAGAAAATATAATGCCAAACTATGTATTTTTAAATTAAGTATCAAGAAATGAAAGTGTGGGGTGCCGTGGCGTTGTGGGTATGTGCGTCGACCCCAACCTCGACGTCGTAGGTTTGAATCCAGCTCTGAGCGACAAAAATAAGTTTCACGACCTCACCTCTTTCGAGTCACTGACAATGCTCTAATAGTATTTCCTGTCTAGAAAAAGCTTCTCAAACTTGGCCGTTCGGAGTCGGCATAAAACTGTAGGTCCCTTCCACTCGTAAAAGAACAATAGCACGCACAACACTAGTGGATGCTGAGAAGCTAGGCCCTGGCCCTCTATGGACTGTAGCGCCACCCATATTATTATATTATCCAGAAATGAATTAAGCAGATATCAACAATTGGGACCAACATTTCTTCCTTACTTAGCAAACTTATTTTTTGTACCGTCAAAAAGGCCTCCAGGTGTAGGTGATGGGATATACTTTACTTTACGTGTGGACGAGGTTCTTAGAAGGTTAGGGGGTTTCTTTAAGTTAGCCCTATAAAGCTTATTGTCTTCTTCCACAAAACGAAGCTAAATTTTTACAACTAAAAATTGTAATTGAATTTCAAGTAACATCTTCATTATTTTAACTTTAATAAATGCCCTCACCTCATGTAAGAATACCTCATTAAATAGCAATCGATTCAATAGGTTGTCCACCCCGTTTAATGTTGAACAAAAATATTGCTCGGGCTCTTAACACCACACGGTACCCAATGACTCATAAACACGAAACCCAGCGTCTCAACTTTATTTATTGCCGGGTATGCACAAAAGGTCTTTATTATCGAATTAAAAGCATAATTATTTGCTGACACCAAAAAACAGAAAAAAAGTTAAACAAACATTAAATTATACGTAAAACCAAGGTAAGGAAAAGGAATAGCCACCTTATCCCAAAGACCGGGGATAATTTATCTAAATTTATCTGCAACCAAAACGCTTCAGATAAGAGTGTAAATTTTGCAGCAAATGCAAAAACCACGGCACTTTTGCATGGACAACTGACCAGTTGGGTATTTAAGCGGGGGCCGGCCGCCCACCCATCAACCACACTCAAGAGGCGACACACTTGGACACTCTGTCCGCTCGACCAAAAGTATGTGTAGAAATGCCTGTTAACATTCGGAAAAAGGTCATCTCCTTACATTAAGGACATGCGGTGTGCGAGAATTACTGGACAGTGTCAAAACAGTATCACCACACCTTGTACCACAGCATAAGAAACGACCTCAATTTATCTTTCGAAGAGATATTAGATATTTTGCACAAGACGACTTGCCTTTTACCTTTTTCACTTTTATGGCCACGATGTCGGTGACAATGTTTGGACGGTGGCTTGATGGTGGCTTGATGGTGGTGTCGGTGTGATGTTGAGTGCTCAGCAATTTGAGGGTTGCACTGTGGTTGGAAATTTATTTCCATCCTAACATCCATAACATCTTTCATCATTTGCTCTGCCACAGAAAGGAGGTGGTGGAGGATGAGTGAGTGTGGGAGGTGGAGAAAAGGATTAACTGTTGTTTTTTGTCACCGAAACTGAAAACAAAGAGGTGAAAGAAAGAAATCATCCCTCGGCCGCCTCGATTTATCATGTGGTTGCCCCGCAAGAGGAAGCATCTCGCATTGAATTAAAGGGGGCTACAACTAATCTATTCAATTTGTGTGGTTAATTTGAACCCTTTCTGCAAGGATACCCGGCGTGCCCAACGAACGGGGAGGATATTCCAGTGCGTGTGGGATTAGTTTCTTGAGTATATGCTCGTTTAATGAAAATGTGTCGAAAGTGGTTGGTTGATTTAAGATACTGCTCAGCGCGGGAATGTATTTACTGAAGGATCTGGATCTAACTGGGATTCATTACTTAAGGCGTTGCTATAATTTATGTGATTAACAGGGGGATTAGATTGGTTGTGTCTTTCATCATTTCACTTGACAGCTTAACCAAGAGGTGTACGTTTTGGTACGTGCTTATGTACGTACGTCGTTTTGTTTGTTCAGGAAATCTTCTGGGAGCGTCATCGTGTTCTGTCGGTGGTGTAAAGCACGCACTAGAAATCGGCTATAACCAACTGATCACGAGTTATGCCCAAGCGATGTCAGGAGACTGGCCATTGTTCCATCTCGTCTAAGACGTCGCATTCTGTGATGAAATCGCATTCATGGCACAATAATCACAAATTTATGATGGGGACATTCGGGCAACGTCACCAAGGCGTAGAAGCATAGATTTTCCGTTCGCGGACAGAGAAATCCTAGCACACTACCTTAATGTCCGTCTCATCATGAAGCAACTCCGAAAAGTACTCGTTCCATCTGCGCAATGTACCTACATATCGCATTGGAGAGCATTAGGAACACCACATATTTGTATTTGAAGACAATCAAGATTCAATAAAAAAATGCTTCTTTCCATCCTGGCTTGACTTCTGATCTTTACACTGAATCTTGGGTCTTCCTCTCGCGCCAGGAGTCACCGATTCGAAGTCTTCGACTGAGTATTGGTGTCCATGCTTTCGATGTGGCTTAGCCAGAATAGTCGACGAAGCTATGCCTTCCGACGCAATTTACATATTCGTAGTTGACGGTAGTGCCTGAAAGGGTCTTGTGATTCTCCTTAACATAGAGCTCCCGACACCATTTAACCTGACTGTGAGAATAAGTTTGTTGAGCATAATTTTGTGTCTTACACTCTTGTATGTATAAGATGCTAAAGATTACTCCATTATATACTCTTTCGACATCGCCAAAAGTAATCCATGGTTTGACGACGAGTGCGTGCAGGCACATGCAGCAAAAACAGGAGTCCTGCAAGGCAAAGCTGCATCGAAAAAATATAGCTGGCTTTTTGTGTGAACACCTGTGTGAACACCATTCGCCAATAAACTGATAGGTCTTTATCAGTGCGGTTACAGGCCAAGGAAGTCCACCATCACCAAAAGACTTAAGATATGTTCAACATTGTACTTGTCGTGCAAAACTCACAAGCCAAGGCTATAGGCACGATCTTCCAAATGTCCGTTCAACTGCTTGATTACGCGGACAACATTGGTGTGATCGGTCGAACACAGCGAGTCATCAATGAGGCGTGCTGGCTTAGCAGCTTAAAATTACTCTTGCTAATCGTTGCTTCTTTGGGCTCAAGAGGCAATTGAGTAACAAAGCCATCTCTCGAAACACCAAGCTGAGTTTATATAGCACTCTGATCATCCCTGTCCTGCTCTATGGCGCAGAGATATGGACGCTATTGAAAGCGGATGAAAAAGCTCTTGGTTTGTTTTGAGAGAAAAGTTCTGCGTACAATCTTTGGTCCTGTTTGCGTTGATGGCGTTTGGAGGAGACGGTTCAACCACGAACTGTACGGTCTATACAGTGCCATGCACCTATTTAAGCGTCTTCGGATCCAACTTTTAAGATGGCTAGGTCATGCAGTGCGCATGGATACCTTAGCTCCGGCACGAAGATTCTTCAATTCTGTGCCAATGGGAGAACGCAACAGAGGACGTTCTCCATCCAGATGGCGCACACAAAAGAAGAAGAACATCAGGCAATGTGTTGTGCACAGCTGTAGTGCTGGTCGGCGAGGCTCGTTGGTTGATGCTCAGGTTCAGGACTGTGGGGCCAAACAAAGACGAAAAAGAGATAGACTCTTTCGATCTTGACGTCATATCTTCAGTGGTGAACGATGAATGAAGTTCAAGTAATTTCTAAAAGACATTACCTTTTCGTTTGCAGCCGCTATCTGCAGGATTCTATTTCAAACTAAATTGACACACGACAGTGCGTGATCTTCCCGTGGCTTGGAGCAGAGGGCCAAAAGTAAAATGTATCCTGTCCAATTGTGCCTCGTTATACAGGACCTCCTAAGTATTTCATGTACATTGGCTAGGTTGTCATGATCATGCTAAACCGTGGCTTACTTATGACAAGGGCGGATCGAGGAGTTCCACTGAATGTAGGACTCTAGCTTGGACGCGGTGTGTGTGGTCTTATCCTTTGCTCTGAATTCGAACCAAACAAACGATTGGTCGTTATTTTTCTCTGAACTGGAACGATTGTCTATTCAAAAACTTTGCTCATGCTGATCGACCGGTAGTTCATTGCGATGAGTGTTGTGTACCGATTTGAAATTGATAAAGATCGACGATCGTAAGCCGAATGCAATGTAAACGTAATTTATAGTCATAGCCCCCAATCAGCTCCAGTTAAGAAAAGCGAGCAAAATCAACCAGCTAACCCCCCCCTCCACGACGATTCAATGAATGCCATCAGAGGTACCGCATAAAAAATTACGTCCCTATAAACACTATAGTCAAACACAATATCAGGTCAAGCGACCATGGTTTCGTAGGTGAACTAAGGACTAGAAGATTAACCGTCGTCCTGACCATTAATCAAAATTAGACATGGTTCTCAAATACCCACTCTGTTGACAGTGGCTTACATGCGCACAAAGGAATGTTTGATTCCGACAATTTCCTGGTGACATTTCGTCCCCGACGTCAAACACACATGTATGACTAATGAACAGCGCGCAGGTGAACTCCCGCTCGCCGTTCTTACACAATCATTTACTAAACGCAGACAACGCACTCTCTACCACTTCGCTGTGCGTCTAGTCACATTTGTACGCTTTAAACGTGCTTAAATCCTTTCGAACGGAGCACACAAAAGAAATCGTATCGTTAGTAAATCGCAGTAGCGTCACAGTTGTGACTTTGAATGACTTCACGAATTTAAATTTGAATCCGAGCGAAGAGGAAACAACGAGAAAAAAAATCTCTGAAATCTTCATAAGCCTCGAAAGGATTTGGACGGCTTCGGTGGCAGTGTCTGGCAGCCTCACAAAGCAATCCGTACACAAATGCTGCACACTGCTGCGGAGGAAAGAATGAAATTTTAATATTGTACTCGTAGATACTTCGTTTTTTTTTCTGTGTGAGTTGTTTCTATAGAATCTCCTCAATGTGATGTGCTGCTGCTCTGCATCATGCGGAATTGACTTTTTCCCCCCGTATTCGAATGATTAATGATGTCGCCTTGTATAATAGGTCCTTGGAAGTTTCATTTCTCACATGTAGCAGTGGTTCGTTGTTATTTTGTGTTGTGTTCTCTTTTTTGCTGGATTTAGTTTGACGGGACCGATTCGGGGCGGCTCCGCATTTTGTGTATTCGACTGTTGAGTTTTCCTATCTATAATCTTTGTTTTGCTGCTATTTGTTTTCTCAAGTGACTAGGCGACTGGCTTGCTCCACTGTGGGATGAATTTAAATTGTCCCATTTTGTCATTTAAACTGGAATGAATTATTTATTAAATGTTGCAGTGTTTTGGAGTAACTAGAATCGTTATTTTATTGGAAGTGTTGGTGTCGTAGTCGTAGTTCTCTCCACAGTCGTCGGAGAGGATATCTTCGCCCAAACCAAGCACAAGTGTTCGGCAAAAGTGTCAAGGAACAACAAGAATGCCGCGGATTTCCTAAATACGTTTGAGAGCAATCGCTTGGTCTGTCTACCCGGAAAGGTATGCCATCTGCGGTTGTGCTGTTGAGAGGCCCTACAATCAATGGCGGCCCTAACCGTAGACGATGGTAGTCCCAGCGCAGGTTCATGTCCTCAGAAAGTTAGCTCTGATCCTTGCATAGCAGGTTCATCGGCGATCTCTTTTCCAGCGATTTGGTGTCCTGGGACGCAGATGAGTTTTAGTGAAATTTGACTGCCAATCATATTCAGAGAGGATTTGCGTCCCTGAACTATCTTGTAAGTGGTTAAAGGGTTGAGTAAGGCCATTGGCGCAACCTGGCTTCCACTACAGACACTGATACATCGAACCGTCCTTCTGTTCTTCACAATAGGATCGCATAGGTTTCCTCTTGGAAAACTATCCCAAATTTAACTAATGTCGTGTACATTATAATGTTGACGCCCTCCACGAAAGCACCAGCTGAACACTTCATTGGTTTGGAAGCCACCCGTAAAGATACGACTACATTCCTTTCCTGGCTCGAAGCTTGGCCAGAGCCATTTCTGGGTGGCGGGAAAGTCGATTGTGTAAGTACGTCGCAACTGAAATTCCGGTGTCCGTGCATCAGACGGCACATCCATAATACTGTTGTCAAAGGAAATGTGGTGCCGGTGGTTTTACCAAAATCCACTTCTTTCAAGACGACAGTGCAGCGCATGATGTGAATATCAAGGGAGGGGCCAGGCATTCTACCGCCAGGCATGCTAGTGAATGTTCCAACATTCAATTTCCTTCTCCTCGTGAAGTAAGCCACCTCGGTTTTTATTGGGTTGACTGAAATCTCGTTTCTGTTACAGTAGTCGTCGATCACGTCTAGAGCTGCCTGCCCGATCTGACAAACAGTTCAGCTGCATCATCAGGCGTGGGCGTAGTTGTTAGAGCCATTGAGAGTATCAAGCAGAGAGTCAACCAGTATGCACCAAAGCAGATGTGATAAGCCCCCGCCTTCACATATTGCCAACAGTCCGCATCCGCAATTATGGCCCTTTTCATTACTGTCTATAATTACTAACAAAATAAGCACATAAACCGATGTGTATTAAACACCTCATCTTTTTTATTTTCCCTCTATGAAGGGGGAAAATAAATGTTTTTTCACGAGGTGTTGGTGGCCCTCGATCGGTCCCACCGTGTATGGTCAAGGAGCACCAGTGGGAGCGGTGCCGGGTCCAATCGTATTGTCTAGTGCTACGGAATGCTCGGCTTAACTAGCGTCTGACACACATTTTGTACAATGAGAGTGTGTGAACTTGTATTCCCAATTCACTGTCTCAAGACCATGTTCTTGTGATGGTGATTAAGGAAAATTCTCCCCGAAAAAAGTTGTGCAAACGATTTTTGGTCCAGTTTTGCGTTGGCGTCATCTGAAAAGCATGATTCAACACATGTATGGGATGTAGTCAGAAGCATGTCATGCCTTAAGGTACTTGTTAAGTGCATTTGAGCAGCGCAAATAAAATCAGAAAAGGTTATTGTCGCAGTGTCGGTGAATAATGCAAGTCGTTCCTGACGGGGAACTGCAACTAAACATCCAGCTTAGGAGCCGAGCCTATATCAGCACCGCGAAGCTAATGTTTCATCATAATGAAACACACATTTTAAAATAACTCTGTCGATCACCTATGGAAACTGTGTGCTTAGAACTTGTTTCATTACCTGTTTCCACTTCCTAACCTCTATTAGACAATAGATATAAAGGATAGATATATAGAAAAAATGTTAGGTCCTAAAAATTTATTTATTAGATTTTATCGTATCCTACCGGCCTTAGGCTTGAGGTCGATTTATACCAAAGTGTTGGGTCCAGTTTGTAATTGTTTGCCCAATGTTGGTTTACTGTCTTGAGATGTACTTAATCCGGTTTTCAAAACTGGTCCCGTCACCATTTGCCGTTGGGATCAAATTCATGGTACTATCTGGAGCATCACAATAGTTTGGTACCGATTTCGAGTGCTTTCCTTCGAATTGTCTCCTGGTCAGTCGTTTGTGCAGTGCGTGGCAACGAGAAGATGACGTCGATGTTTTAGATTGGTCCGCACAGTCGCCGGATGAAAATCCCATTGAAAGGCAAATTGATTTCGAAATTCTTTACAAACCAACATCATTTTTGGGCATTGCGATTACATACAAAAACCTGAGGTCTTAAGCTTACTTCCACCTACTGTCACTTTAATGTTGGCCAGACCATTAACTTCTTAATCGTGATAGACACAGATTGCTTTTATTTTATTCTTTTACTGTGTATTTTTGTATGGTCCTTCAGCTATTCAAAGGTAAGCCGGGAACAAAATTTTTGTATTTTAAAATACACGCACTTGTGTGAGTACAATGATGTCCGCGTCGTTTCATACGTAGGATGTGCTGTCTATAAATATCAACACTGCAAGTCAGATAGTGGCGCCAATTGTGAAGTTCCCATTCCATGTCCACCAAGTTAACTTTGTTCGATTTCTCCGTGGTTCATTCCTCTGGCCACTTTCATATCACTCCTCCCCCCTCTACACACCCCACTACCACGTAAAACAGCCGACTTCCGTCACACATCTGCCCCTGCACCGAAAATTACTCCTTCGTCAACATCACTCTGCTCAAAAGTATTTCCAGTAGTTGAACAAGAAAAAAAAAAACTTCCCCAAGATACGTATTTTCCTTCCCTAGTGCAAGTGGAAGATACAGATACATCTTCCTTCTTAAAGAATAAAGTAATTAACGAAATTCTAATCAATCAATCAAACGGCCCGACACTGTCACACGGTAGCTGGCTCGCTGCTGGCTGCTGACTGCTGATTGTTGGAGTAAAACAATTTCGTGTTTTCACATAATGCCTGTTAGGAGCAAGAGCCGGAGCAGGAGCAGGAGCATTCTATTGGGAATTCCCTCCACACCTATCCATTCAATTCGATGCGAAAGGGTGCCAGCCATTCAGATATTTTCGGATGTCTCATTTTAAAAGGATGTTGCGTTATCCAACTGACATCCACACAAAACAGGAAAACCCTTTCTCTTGCCTCCTGCCGCTCGACGCCTTCCCGGATGGCGTTCGTCTTGTGTGACGTCTGTGGCGTTCGGGTTGGTGATACCAACCGAGCAACGAAGCGAACGACGAGATAAACCCTACATCCCAAGTCGTCGACGGGGTAGTGCAAAAAGGACAAACCAAACTGTCTAGCGGATATGTAGAGTCATGCCCTGGCGTATCTTCTAGTCACACCCGGTTACCTGTGATTTACCTGCAGTGGTGGTTATTCATAAATTTCAAAACCTGACTGAGCTGAAAAGCAGTTGCTAATGCAACAGCAACACCAACAGCAGCAGCAGCAGCATCAGCAGCAGCTTGACGACAGCTTACTGCAGCGTGCAAGATTTATGATGTATTATCTTCTACAGCACCGACTGTCGATGACAGAGTCAATAAGTTTGCAGCGTGTATCTACCACTGAAATGCGACGGAGGGCGAGAGAGAGAGAGAGAGACATTCATATCAGTGTGACACTTCGTGGGAAAAGGATGCGGAGGGTGAAGATAATTTCCTCAGAAGGGAAACTCCTTTTGGCCTAGAAGTTAGACACACGCTCCTGTGCTTCTGTTGCCAGTGTGCCGGAATACCAGAGACACTTATCTGACTACGGATTCTGGTGTTCCTGCCTGCTGGAGACTTTTCACACTGCACACTTGCTGAAAGTTAATTTTCCACACGGAGTACTTTCGATGGCTGTGCCGGGGGTAGCACATTTGTTAGTTGGTGACGGAAGTGAATTTTGATCTTGATTAGCCGCATTTTATCTGATTGCTGATGATGCTCGATGGATTCAAGTGAATAGGGAAAGGCTGAAGGCTGCAGAGTGGATTGCACGACGAACTGGGACTTAAATCATTTTGTGACTTGTTTGGTTAGTGTTGGACATGATGTGCTGGTGGTTGGCTTATGAGAGGCAAGAAAATCCCATGTTGGAGGAATTTAAAAATATTGGCATAACTGCATTGTGGGGAGATGGATTGCCAGTCCTTGAAACAATAATTTCTTATGAGTCGACTGTCGCAGTGAGCTTCAGTGCATCCAGCGATCCGGCTTTGATCGTGTTGAAGCAGTGTCTCCTAGAAGTTGCTGAGCTGAGTGATAGATTTAGTGCCCTAAATCCTTTGTTCAATCAAGTGGAACATGGCGGTTGTGGGACGACGTGAGTTGACATTTTTGTCGAAATGACATGCACTTTCTTCTATTTCTCTAACGAGGCTTAAAACTTGATTCAAAATTTTTAAATAATAATTGAAGAGTCTAAAGCACAAGATAATCGATCCATCAGTTGGTATTGGCGGCCGTCAATAAAGCCCGTTTTCTTTAATATTCATCACTTTTTTGTGACAGCCTTAAGCTGAAGGCATTCTTCTACTTTGTGTGGCGCTACAGCCCGGGGTGGACCTGGGCCGCAACCAACAAGCCTCTCCAACTAGCGCGATCTGTGGCTAGTTGTCTTCAGTTTCGCACACCAAGTTGGTTGAGGCCCTTCTCCACTTGGGTGAGCCACAGGTTCGAATTCGAAGATTCTTCGGGCCGGGGCTGTGGTGTACATCCGCTCCACATGACCTAGCCACATGGATCTGTAGACGCCTAAGCTGAAGGCATTCTGTCATACTTTTAATGCTTCTTTCTCGGTTCGGTGTGTAGCTGCCACCTGGGCCTTATGAAACAATCATCACCACCCAGCTCTCGATGGCTGTCAAGCTACCACCAGTCATAAATATCACGTTAACGTTGGTAGAGTTTCATCTCCACTCATGTATGGGCGACACCTGAAAGAATGCGTAGAGTTGTACACAGGTTCTTAATCAAAAATTCATTGATCTAAGTTGTCCATGTGCTACACTAGGCACGGCCACCTTAGTCCTGGCTAGGCTCATATCGTCGTACACTTCTCACAGTTTGTGGTTGAATCACATTCTCCAGATGCCGTCAGCTCAATCAGAACCCAAGATCGCACGTAGAATCTTATCTCGAAAATACCAATCCGCTCCATGCCTTCGGGAAGTACGATCAGTGTCTTGAATAAAATCAGCTTGGTCCTTCAGAAGAAGATTACTCAGATGCGTCTTGTCGCCCAAGAAACAGAGCTTGGCACGAGATATTCCGCTTTTAATTGCAATTCGGATGTTGTTTAAACTAGGTAGGGACATGAAGCGGGTCTTTGTATCGCTCTGTATAAGACGGGACTTGAGGACCGTATTTTTTTTTCATTCAACACAACTCTTTTCTGTCGTTTCCGTCACACTGCTATCAAGTCGTAAACCCCCGAACTTCTCAAGATTTCTCCATCGTTCTATTCTGACGAATTCTGCAGGAATGTCCAAACTAGACTGTGCATAGCTCGTCTTTATGCACGCTGTTATGTACGGGCTTGAAATAGAGGAATGAGTGTTTTTCCAGGATCCTCCATATTGTGGCGATCTGGTCCATCATAGACTACATTTACCTAAGCCATATACTAAACGGCTTTAGCTGAGCACACGAAACAGCTGAGAATATTTTGGAAGCGATGTTAAGAAGGTTTGCTCGATTGCTGAATGCCATTTGGAGATTTCTGGGTATACGGTCTACAAATTGTTAATTAATATTACTTAATCCACAAGCCAAGCTGGTGGAAACTTGGACTTCGAAACTATCGCTATATTGTTCCTAGCAACTGCCGGGTGTGCACAAATGAAAACGTGCAAATGTCTGCTTCTCAGATATTTGGTTGCAAATGCATTGTAAATTTGTGTTGTGTGTGATACCTCGGTCAGTGTCTCGTATAGACCAGAATATAGCAAAATTATCGATATACCCAAAACATGTTTTGAGTTGGAACAGTTGTATACAGCCCATAGTTGATAGTTGGCTGCATAGGGACATTCGTTTAGCCAGGCATCTTTCGGTTTGGGCTCTTGGGCACTGAACCCGAAATGGACTCCTAGAGACAGAATCCAATAGGGCTTTTAGACACACAACCGCCTCACAAATGGCTTCTGGAAAACTAAGTTTTGTTCAGAAAAATAATTGAGGCTATGGGCTCAACCGCGTGCCTGGACACTTTAGCGTTACAGTGTCCAGGCACACGGTTGTGTATTCAAGGGGACTTCAACCGGCTGGTGTTCAAAGTCAGCTGGTGAGCAGTCGTGGTAGATGAAGATACATGTTGGGTGAAGCCAAAAGAAGAAGAGGACAAAACACAGTTTGTCATTTCATGTTCAAGGAACCGCATAGAGATATGTATTTACCTTGACGGCTTGTATTGGACCAGGTCCACCCCAGACTGTAGAACAAAACAAAAAAGTAGACGAAGCTTGTATTGGGATGTGCACCTCCCACGCAAGGGGTCACTGACTGGCAAAATATAAATAAGTAGATTGGTGCTATGGCCGCACGTATTTGATGTCTAGCCTCTACATTCTCTGAGCTGGTTGGCATCCTGTGCTGAAGTGTTTTCAATGTGTAAGTTCAAAAGTAGTTGCTGAAACCCTAAGAATGTCTAACGGAGTCCACAGTAGAGCGTCTGTAGTGCCAATGCATGCTGTTTTTTGTACATTTTTGATTTTTGTTTAATTGTACTAGAAGTGTGAAGCGAAGTGGTGGCCCGTGGCGTTGTGGGTGTGAGCGTCGACCCCAACCTTGACGTTGTAGGTTCGATTTCTGCTCTGTGCGACAAAAATAATCTTCACGAGTCACTGACAAGGCTCAAAGATATTTTCCTGTCTAGAAAATGCTTCTCAAAATTGACCGTTTGGAGTCGGCATAAAACTGTAGGCCCTGGCCCTTTACTGGCTGTAGCTATACTAGAACTGCTAAATACAGGAAGCAGTCGAACAACTACCACTGTTAACATCACTCTTGACTGCATGCATAAAGACTTCTTAGTTCGGTGGTCTGCGTTTAGCTTCTAGCTGTAGTTGGGATCTAAGGTAATCCCAAACTTTGTACATACTTAGCGCTGGTAAACAGAGAGAGCAGTTGGTCATTCCGGCAGGTCGCATCGTCGTGAAGAGCCGTTCTGCTTGACATGACTCCTCAGCCGAGGCCCATGTAGTTTCTTTGGTCAATGCGCCCTTGATCTCACTGATCACAAACGGAAACTTCCCGCATTCTCCACAACTTTGAAGCCGAATATATTCTTGACAATAAGCAAGCAGTATGTGTGCTTTCTGTCCATGGGGATAACAATGTAGCGTACTTTCAAATCGCGACATCATGTCTCCCTGTGACATCAAAATATATCTTAATTCCGATTCAACAGAACTCTTCAGTCTTCACTCCTAGAAGTGCAAAGCCAGCCAAAATGTACGCGTTAATTTACCATGCTCATAACGAACAAATCATGTGGCTACTGAATACCGTTTACGGTGATTACTCAAATGCCGAGCCAAAAGCAAGCTAACGATGAAAAATGTTTAATGGTTTTCAACACCCGCAACAATGCCGGCAGAGCGGACAAGAAACACAAAAAATCAACAAAAACTTCAACGAACGGAGAAGATACTTAAGTGAAGTTCAGCTGCTCCAGAAGCTCCTTCACGAATTGCTTAACAAAACGTAAGTAATTCAGAGTAATTCAAACAGTTCAAAGAGAATTGAAAATTCCGCCACTACAGTACCTGCCGAAAGGATCATTAATAACGATCTTAAATCTCTCTCTCTCCGTCTCTCAGTGGCCAGATCAACCGGCTGACTGATTGTTGGCTGACTGACTGACGCGACCGATCAAAAAGACGCCCAGTCCCAGACCAAGACCAAGAGCAGTCTCGTTTCATTGATTAATCACACAATAATATTGAGCTGAGATTGGTGTGCCAGGCGATACTTGTACCGAAGCTTCCACCAAGTTTCTATGGAATCCACACAGAGCTCTCCGGGTCCTCCACTGTTTCCCTTTCATGCGGTGGTGGTGATGGTTTAAGATCATTTTTCACCGAAAGATCATTTCGTTTCTTCAGAGCGATCGCCAGAGCGATCGCCACTTTCGACGGTTTTCTTCCTCCCTTCGGGTGCCATTGATTCGTTTTGAAAGAACCGTCTGTACACCGGAGACACACAATTGGAGTTATGTGCAGCCGTGCATAGTGTGCAGTCGGCATCCGTATGTTTCGTCTGCATTATTCTGGTCTACCGGATTTTGGCTTTGTTATTCAATGTATTCCAGTTGCCAGTGAAGAGGCTTAACCGCAGCCAAGACTTCTCGTGGCCGGGATTTCGGCGCAATACCTGTCAGTATGGTGGGTCAGAAGTAGGTCAGCTGATTAATTAGTTGCGGTTGGATTTAAAATCCATTCGATAGCTTGTTGCGTGTAGTTCCGTATGTGACTGCTTATGAGAGCCATCCGTTCGAGGGAAATAGAATTCTTTGACTTTGAAGAAGTTAATTTGGGCTTAGGACCGTGTGCGACTAAAAAGACGTGAAAAATTAAAGGTGTCCAATGGAATGGCAAATGGATGCAGTTAT
The DNA here is from genome assembly GCA_916610145.1 of Eristalis arbustorum. Classification (NCBI taxonomy): domain Eukaryota; kingdom Metazoa; phylum Arthropoda; class Insecta; order Diptera; family Syrphidae; genus Eristalis; species Eristalis arbustorum. The sequence continues at coordinate 54,283,295 of OU744316.1, read as the reverse complement.
TATGTGACTTTGATCAGTATGAGGGTACCGGTCGTTTGCAGAGGGTAGCGTCAAATCAAATATCCTCAAATTGTACCCTGAGTGGTGGCTCGTGGCTTAGTGGGTACTTGTGGGGTACTTGAACTTCGACGTCGTAGGTTCGATCCCTGGTCTGAGCGGCAACGAAAAAATAATTTTCACTGCCCCACTTCTTTCGAATCACTGAGAATACTGAGAAAAAGCTTCTCAAACTTGGCTCCGATTCGGCAGAAAACGGTAGGTCCCTTCCGCTCATGAGAGAACAATAGCAGGCACAACACAACTGGTTGCTGAAAAGCTAGGCCCCCTCTACGGGCTGTCGCGCCATCCATGTTATTATATAGTGCTCTGATTAGCTGTGTGGTACGCAGAGCAATTCAGCTGCAAGCCCATCTCGTCCATATCCCTAGCAGGCATGCTTCTATAGTAAATATCTCATAAATCCACAGTAGGTATTTGTCCCAACTATCTCACCTATGGTCATGAAATTTGGGCAATGGGTAACAGTGGTCGATCATCGATTCTGACTCATTGGACAGCATTATGTGGCAGATCGTCCTTCTCAGTGCCTCTGATGAAGGAGCTTCCACTTGGTCATGAGCCATTTTTGCCGGGATGTTTTCGCTCTCTTACTTCTAGACATACAGTGACGCTGATGCTGCAACTGGAAAGATTATGTGCATTAAATGACCTCTTCTTAAAAATGAAAGCTCTTGGCTTACCTTCATTTCTTACAGGCCTCTTTAGTCGTGATCAGTGTTGCCACAGGTTAAATTATATATGAGTCCAAGAAGCTTAAACACGAGTAATTTTGAAAATAAATGAGTCCCAAAAAAAGGTTCTCGATAACACAACGCCTCCTAATGTGAAAAGAAGAAATTACTGTGTTTTTTGGAGGATGTAATACGACACTGGAGCACTTAGACTTAAGACTGGTCCAATGTACTACTAGGCAGCAACCTACAAATTCCTTCGAGGAACCAGCTGGCGCTTCTGTGATGAAGTGCCTACAGAATCAGCCCTCACCACACCAGTGCAGAAGTCCTACCACCTAATCCAAGCAAAGGCGGGACAGTGACAGAGTAAAGGTTTTGCCGTGTCGTCGTCCTATCCACAGACGTATCTTCGCTTAAAGCAAACACAGTGTTTGGCAAAGGTGTAGTGGCCCGTTATTACAGGGGTATTTCGTCTGCAATTTTTTCTGTCAAGGGCAGCAACAATGCCCCAGATGTTTAGTAGCAAATGCTTGGTCTGTCTACATTGTGCAAAGTCATGCCATCTACGATTGTGATATCGAGAGGTCCAACAAACATAAAGGGAAGCAATAACCACAGATGCAGGTGGTCCGATCGTAGGTTCAGGTGCTGAGAAAGTTTCCTCTGATTCTTGTTTGGCAAATTCATCGGCGATCTCATTTCCAGCGATTCCATAGCGTCCTGTGACCTAGATCAGTTCCAGTGAATTTTAACTGCCAATCAAAGGCAGATATGATTGGCATTGCTGAACTATGTACCTTGGAAGTCGTTAAGGCGTTGAGTAAGGCATAAAGCATATTATGGCTGTATGGCATATAATGGACGCAGATACGTCGTCCACATCCACATTTCCGCTTGGAAACGGACGCAAATTTGCCTAATGAGGTGTACAGGCTGATGTTGTCGCCCTCCTTGAAAACACTGCCGGAGCCATCATCGGTTTTGAAGTCGTCCATGGAGACCACATGTGTAGCTCTTATTGGGGACCAACTTAAACCGAGCAGGGTGAATGGCAATACAGGTCTCAGAGTCTTAGAGAGCGTCTGATCACCCATGTCATCACTCTATAGCCTCTGGTCAAGCATATACTCCCAAATCATTAGAATGCCATAACATCCAAGACTAGCCGTCTGTTTTTTGTTATTTTCATTCGATGTGCCTCAATTAAGATTGAGCATTATTCAATAAAAATCCATTGTTTCTGAGCTTGTAACCGCAATGTTTAGAGCATTACCAGCGGCTCTAGCACATAATCTTAGTCGCCTCTTCCGACAGCCATGCTTTACCTCGGGTAACTCATAATATCGTCACAGTCATCCCGTCTCTCGAACATCAGGACCTTTTCCATTAAGCTAACACTCACTTTGAACCACTCGGGACATTCGTTGATGAACATTGGCTGGGTTCGGTCCGTGTAGGAGATTGCCTTCACCCTCGTATCGAGTTAGCTGTTGTAAAACCCAGCCTCTTTGAAAGCTCTAAAGTGACTGGGCCAGAGAACCACCTAGGTTAGGTTAGGCTATAGTGGCAGACTGCTAAAGGGCAGTCATACTTAGGCTAGGATAGGCCCATTGTGATACCACGCGAATTGACTTCTCCCAACATCGGAAACAGTTGGTGCTTCTTATGAAGAAATTTAGTTGACCAATGCTGACACTGTTTAGCTCGCACCTAGATGTAGGAACCCACGACTTGCAAGTGCACTACAGGAGCAGAGAAGGTGACTAGAGTTTTCTTCGTCCTCTTCAAAAATCATTATATTGGGCACCCATCCTGCGAGCATGAGTGCCAATTGCACAGTCCCCGGTTATGACTCCAATGAGAGTCCTTAATGAGTGCTTACTGAGTCTAAGTAGACTGAGTGACCGTTTTAGGTTAAGTAATGGCCAGATTTCTTTTGTTTTAAGGCAGATGATGCCCTCTAGCCATTTGTCATTGGTGGTTTTCATAGTCTGAATCTTAAGAAGATGGTAGGCTGTAGCGATCGGCATAGAAGGTGGTACCAATGCTATTGATAGGGATGAGGTTGTACCACACGTGGCGAGTTCATCGGCTTTGCAGTTTCCTGGTGTCACAGTGTCCCGGCACCCACATGAGGTGAATGTTAAAATGCTCAGCCAACTCGTTAAGAGACAGCCTGCAATTAAGGGATGCTTTTGAGTAAAACATGACATTGTCCAGGGATTTTATAGCGGCCTGTCTATCGGAACAGATGGTGATATCCCTTTGTTTTGAGCCTTGACAACGCCTCTTTCATCGTTTGGTACCGCCTGCTAAATCCAGAAGCCCGTTTCGTCCGACGATCAAGACCTTTCCCCAATTAATTTTCGTATCCGCGAAGCCTTGTACAACAGCATCATGCACAAAATGATTTCACATTTCTCGACGCATAAAAGCATGAATGAATCGAAGTCAGCATACGTGAGCGGGTTATGCATGCGCTTGATCTTTGGACATGATCTGTCGAGGCACGAAATTTCGCATTTATCATATCGCAAGAAAATGTTGAACAATATCGCACTGTGTTGGAGACTATTCAATTTAAGTTGACATGTGTCCCTAGAGCTCACGTTTCCATTCTTGCCGACGAACTTTCTACCGACTAGCATACCAATAGGTACATCAGTGGTCTCCTTCCTGGCCTAGTCGATTGTGTTTGTAGAAATGTCCTTCTGCTTATACGATGTTGAAGGCTCGAATATTTTTCTTGCTCTTGTTCCATTGGGTATTCGACACCAGTTTCGGCAATGATGGAAACAGCGCTAAGACTCGCTTTGAAACAGAATTGGTTATCCGGCATAATTTTCTTGTTCTCGCGCCGTTGGGCGAATGCCTTGCTGTGTTCACAAGAGAGACTGAGTGACCTGAGGTTGCATGCATTCGAAAAACACACACTAAGGTGGCCTGAGGATCCTTATTCGACATGAACAGGGGATGCACAGCTTCATCGGTGTTAGTTATGAATTATATCACGTTCCTCCAACAAGTACGCTTGATCTTTTATGGATGTAAACCAAGATCCTTACGCAACACAAGCCATAGTGTGGTCTGAGCGATGCCCAATTCTTGAGAACGCCGTGAAATTGACTGATTTGGACCGTTTGCTGAAAGGACGACCGAACGATCACCCCGACCACACCGTTGTTTCAATGATGCAGTAACATCACAAAACGAATATTTAGTCTCAAATTTTTGCACTAAACTTGTTATTGCCTGTCTGCTAGGCAAACGAATTGGAGTTAATGCTCGTTCGTGTCGTGTCCATGTCAGGTGACTGAATAAATTGACAGTGATGGCTTCATGATGTGAAAGAGTGCGTTCACAAATTAAATTTTAAGTTGTCAAGTCCCTGTTCGAAAACCCCATACAATAGAAACAAAAAATAAGCATTGGCTTGAAGGTATCATGGACCTATGAGGCGCATCAAATAGTAACTTGGTGTGGTTTGGATGAACTTTCTCTCTCAGTCAGTCGTTGTTGCTTGTTGTACCCATTTATCAAATATTCAACGCACGCAGTAGATTTTGACACCATGATCAAACATAAATCAATTATCAGGCTCAAGCTTGAAAATACATTCTACTTCGCCATCACGTCTTCTACAAGGTAGCTGCTTGAAGGGAGGTGTACACGATACGCCACGCGAATGTGCTGCACTGCAGACACTCCTGTCCCGTAGGTGCTGCGAGTAAGTCCTTTGTGCATTACTTCTACGCCAGCATGAGCGATGACGCTAAAGCAACGACAGAATGTGCTCAGAATTCGCTACCACCACCTCCATCGCCACAGTGAGTTCATTTCGAGCAACAGACACACAACAATGTCAGACAAATCAAATACAAAACGAATGAAGACAAGAATTTTCAATTACAGCTGAATTCGTTCCAGAAAACGGTCTGCCCCGACGGTTACGTACCGCATACACGAACACCCAACTGCTGGAGCTGGAGAAGGAATTCCATTTCAATAAATATTTATGCCGCCCCCGACGAATCGAGATTGCAGCCAGCTTGGATCTAACCGAGAGACAGGTGATTGAAAATCGAATTTTCACAATCCCCCCTCTTCCCCCGTACTAACCGCTAGGATTCTCTCTCCCCTCTCCCATGCAGGTGAAGGTGTGGTTTCAAAATCGACGCATGAAACACAAACGGCAGACACTCTCGAAGACCGATGACGAGGACAACAAAGACAGCTTAAAAGGTGATGATGACAATCAGTCAGATAGTAGTAAGTTGGATTGTGCTTATCAAATCGAACAAATACACAATTTTCACACGCGACGGGCTTTAGATGCACAAAAAAACCCCCCCAGTAGATTTCGCAGAGTGTCAGCGATTCCCATCCATCATTGTCACGATGGGAATTTAGACGTTTTTTTTTTTGTCGTTCCCCTCACACGCTGATTGCTTGTATCGTTCACTAACGAAGGGTTATCGTTGCAGATTCCAATTCAAAAAAATCCTGTCAAGGCTGTGAACTGCCATCGGACGACATCCCAGACTCGACGTCGAACTCGAGGGGGCACAACAACAACACGCCGAGTGCAACAAACAACAATCAGAGTACAGGAAGTCGTAAGTTTGTCTTGTGGTGCGATGAAGCTGAAAAGTCAATCTAATCTCCCCCCCTGTCGTTCGCTCTAGTTACGCCCAATTCAACGTTGGAGTCGGGAATTTCGTCGAACAACAATAACCTGGGCAGCAATACGGTTTCAGCGTCGAATGTGATTAGTGCCGATTCCAGTGTGGCCTCCAGCGTCAGCTTAGATGACGAGGAAGACAGTCCGGTGAAGGTGAAGAAAAAAGACAACGATCAGGTAAGCTGTTGGACAGGTGGACCCTCTCTCTCTCTCTCACTCGACTAATGACCGTCTATCCCAGCAGATCATTAAAAAGGAAGCAGTGTCAACATCGACGAAGCACTCGCCGTTTAGTAGCTACGAAATATACCGCCGTGACTCGGACGCCAGCAGCGGGGGCGTGTCGCATCAGGGCCCTCAGCCACCGGCGATTACGGGGCCCTCGCAGGTGCCCGGCTCGACGTCGCACACCACCACCAAAACAAAAGGCCGCTACCAATCGAACAGCGCCGTCAACAGTGCAATTCACGACACCAGCTACTTCCCTGGGTACTACCCGCAGCAGAAACAGTCGGCAGCCGTGGCCGCTCTGCACCAGCCGCCGCAAGTAGCAGTGGCCGCGCAGCAACAGCAGCAGCAGCATCAGGAGTACTACGGCAAGTACGACATCGAATTCGCCGCACATCATCAGCCGCAGAAATTGCTACACAACGCTCAGGCGCACAATGGCACCGTTGTCGGGGTGCCCGACTTCGTCCAGCACCAGCAGCAGCACACCTCAAACCTTATCAAGTCACCGGAAATGAGTTCACTGAAGATTCACGAGTTCCAGGGGAAGCCACCGCCCCCACATTCCAGCTACCATCCACAACAGAATCCCGGCTACTACCACCACGGCCAGGAACCCAATTGCGTCGCCAGTCCGTACACGAACCACAGCTACGGCTACAACCACGCGGACTACGATGCGGGCGCCTCTATGAACTCAAGTGGAAACTACTACCACGATCCAAAGACACAAACCGGCTACTACGACAACACATTCCACCACCATCCACACCATCAGCCGCAGCACCCGGACTACAACCACACCGCCGCCGCCGCCGAGGCGACCAGCTACATGCCCACTGGCCCACAGCCCACAAACATCGCGGACAACTGCGACGTCTACAATTACCCCGTCTACTACGACCAACATCCCACGCCCCACCATCCACAGCAGATCCAAGCCCACAACCAGCACCAGCAACAGCAGCAGCAGCAACTGTCCGCACAGCAGCAGCAAATACCCCTGCACGCGAATGGGAATTTCTCCAACGGGGCCGTTCAGCAATTTCCCATGGCCGCCGCCTCGACCGTCACCCACTCGAACCTCACCGGCCTGGAGAACTCGAACAGCTCGTCCGACTTCAATTTCCTCAGCAATCTGGCGAACGACTTCGCCCCCGAGTACTACCAACTGAGTTAGTTAATTAGTTCAAAGCCGTCGTATTCCAGACACAAAACCAGTATATTTTAGAATTACGTATTGTTTTCTTTTTTCGCTCTCTCATCTCCAAGTAGGTACTTTTGCATGTAAATCGAATTCAGCTACGGCACATCTGCCGTCCGCGCGAGTGTGCACGCCGAATTGTAAATAGCCCCCGTCCGAGGCGACCGCCTCGACGGTGTACTCTGTAAGTTACGAATTGTTAAGAGAATCTTAATCAAAACTATGCTTTACGATACAACATTAATTATCAGAACGTACGCATGCGTACGCGTACCCGTAGGTATTGTATAATAAATTCAAAGCTAAGCCCATAATACACTGAAGTGAAATTGTTAATTGTATAGAATAGCAGCGATCGTGAGCTTACATGGTCGGCATTTTATTACGTTTTCCCAACCTACCACCTAAGTTCACCGTATTGGATCCTACCGATTCAAGTGCAATTCAAATCGCATCGTATCCTTTACTCCTCCTTCGATACCAGTTATCATTTAGTTAGTCGTTTATTTTGTAAAAATAAAATAAAAATATGAAAAAAAAAAAAAACAAAAATATATGTATACATAGATATTGTATTAAGTGAATTAAATTTAATCATTTTCATATCTTTCAAGCAACACTTTGTGAAGAAATAATACGTAAATATATATAATGTGAACATAAGTCAATTTGAGTAAATGCGTTTTTTCGAAAGGATGCCTGTTGCAGAGGAACAGGTGGTTGCATGACAGCAGTGACTCGGGGATGTAGTAAAGCCATTCTGCTTACAGCCAGCTCAACATTGCCGAATTCTAATTTGTCTGCACCTGCACTCGAGAGCGTTGGATTCACCATTGAACAAATTCACTGCTCCACCCGTACAGTTGCAAGAGTTCTTAGAGATCTCGACGTGGGCTGGATGGTATTCCCCCAATACTTCTGAAGAGGTGTTCTTCTTCGCTGGCAAAACCACTGCGTAAGCTTTTTCATCTATCCTCCGAGTAAATGGACACCAGCATTTATCCAGCCCGTCCCTAAAAAAGGTCTTCTTTCTTCGTCACCCACTTCGCACCGACCCATATCACTTACGTCCCTTATTTCCAAAGGGCTGGATGGAGGAGTTGTTTGAGTGTTGCCCTTGACTATAGTGGTCCCAGGTTCGAATCCCAGTGAAAGCAAAAGTTAATATGCTGTTTTCAAATCTGCTCAAGTCACCTTTTGCCGTTGAGATCAAATAAACGGCGATGGGTATCACAATGGAAGCAATCAATCTGAAGCTCTCAGAGAGTCCAACCCTGCCAGGCGAAACAATCGACGAACAGTGAACCGTTGTCAAAACGCCATTAGAGAAGCTGCCTATGATGTGCTGCGTTTTAAAATGCCACCTAGAAAAAACCCATGGTTTGACAACGAGTGTCGGCAGGCACATTCAGCGAAGCTAGCAGCATATAAGGCGACGCTGGATAGAAGGACGAGAGCGGTTCGTGAGCTCTACGAGCTCAAAAGAAGGGAAGAGCACCGGCTTCTCAAAAAGAAAAAGAAGCAGCATGAGAGGCGCGCGATCGAGGAAATGGAGAGGTGGTACGGCAGAAATAATGTCCGAAAGTTTTACCAGCGGGTGAAACAACTATCCAAAGGGTACAAACATCGGACAGAAGTCTTTCGGAACGAAGAGGGGCAACTCGTAGTAGAGTCGCAGTCGATACTAACAATTTGGAAGGATCACTTCTGCAGACTGTTAAACGGCGAAGAGGACACCAATACCGCTGTCAGGCAGAATGATCCACTCCACGCAATGGACGACGATAGAAGAGAATTCCGTCCCACCGATCTAGACGAAGTCAAGGTAGCGATATCGAGACTGAAGTCAAACAAAGCTGCTGGAGCGGATGGATTGTCCGCGGAACTGTTTAAGGCAGCTGGAGATGATCTGGTTGGGCGCATGCACCAACTCATCTGTAGGATATGATGGTCGGAGGAAAGCATGCCCGACGAGTGGAATCTTAGTATCGTTTGCCCGATTCACAAGAAGGGAGACCCCTTTGACTGCGCCAACTATCGGGGGATAAGTCTCCTTAACATCGCCTACAAGATCTTCTCTGCCGTTCTGTGTGAGCGCCTGAAACCATTCGTCAACAACATGATAGGTCCCTATCAGTGCGGTTTCAGGCCTGGGAAGTCCACTATCGATCAAATTTTCACATTACGGCAGATCCTCGAAAAAACCCAAGAGATGCAGATCGACACCCACCACCTATTTGTCGACTTTAAGGCCGCATATGACAGTGTGCATAGAGACGAGCTATACAACGCCATGTCTAGTTTTGACATCCCTGCCAAACTCGTCAGGTTGTGCAGGATGACGATGGAGAACTCTCGCTGCTCCATCAAGGTCGGTAACGAACTCACCGAGACCTTCAATGTCAAAAAAGGTTTTAGGCAAGGCGACACGCTGTCATGTGACTTCTTTAACATCATACTTGAGAAGATCGTGCGAAACTCTAACGTCAACACCCGAGGCACGATCTTCCAAAAGTCCGTTCAACTGCTTGCATACGCGGACGATAAAGACGTGATGATATTCAAACGGAGGCGGCAAAAATGGGTCTAGCGGTGAATGAGGGCAAAACAAAGTATATGCTGTCATCAAGAAAGGACACACAACATCGACGACTCGGTCAAAACGTCACCATAGGCAGCTACAACTTCGAGGTAGTAAAGGACTTCATCTACCTTGGCTCCCAAGTTAATACTACGAACAACATCAGTACCGAGATTAAACGCAGAATAACTCTTGCCAACCGCTGTTTCTTTGGGCTCAAGAGGCAATTGAGTAGTCGAGCCCTCTCTCGAAAGACCAAGCTCACCTTATATAAGACCTTGATCATCCCTGTCCTGCTGTATGGCGCGGAAGCTTGGACCATCTCAAGAGCGGATTAAGACGCACTTGGTCTCTTCGAGAGAAAAGTTCTGCGTTCAATCTTCGGTCCTGTTTGCGTTGAAGGTTCTTGGAGAAGGAGATTCAACCACGAACTGTACGGGCTGTACAGCGACATGAGTCTAGTCAGGCGTCTACGGATTCAACGCCTAAGATGGCTAGGCCATGTAGAGCGCATGGACAACCCTGCTCCAGCCTGAAGAGTCTTCGACTCCGAGCCAGTGGGGCAACGCAATAGAGGACGACGAACCGATGGCGCACTCAAGTGGAAAAAGACCTCAACCAACTTGGAGTGCGAAATTGGAGGCAGCTGGCTAAAGAACGTGCCAGCTGGAGAGGGTGGTCTATGATGTGTGCCGTCAATTTCACTGGCAGCTCAATAATCTAACCCAACTTAGTCCCATGGTGATGTACAACACTTCGTCTGTGACTGCTCTGCACAGAGAAACTGCAATAGGCTCTAATATTCGACAATCCAAGCGAACTCCGCAAGACAACAGTAAAACTAATACCGGCGTTAACTAATAAAACTGACTACCTGTCATAGAAAACACTCTAACTCTAACTCTGTGCTATTGAAACACGTGGCAGCATAATGCCACTTCACACAATAAAACTCAAAACCTAACTTAACCCAACATAGCCTCATGGTGTAACTAACTTAGTTAATTTCCGCTACACCACGGAATTTCATCATCGATCAAATGCTACATGAAACATATCAGAAACATGATCCAACAAATCTAGTTCGAACTCTATGACTGGAGAAACCAACTTACCAACCAACAGCGGACTGCTCACAACAGATTTTTTTAAGAAATATGTCGTTATTTCCCTATAGCTCTAACCTTCTAAGGTCATAGAAACGCTGATAAATCGTCAGCTTATGAAATACCTTGAATCGCCGAAGTTTCTTAATAGCCGGCACTACGGCTGCTTTAGCAATAGGTTCACTGGCGATTTGATAGCTTACCTCACTGAAAAGTGGAACCAAACTTTATACAATACAGACGACAGCAAGATAGCTGCGCTTAATATTTTTAAGGCATATGACAGGGTTTGGTATCAAGCTTTTTTTTCGAAAATGCGTGCCTGTGGTGTTGATGAATATCTGCTTCTTTGGTTTAGAAACTAACTATCGAACTCAATTCAAATTGTTTTGGACGGGTTCAAGTCTGATATCCACATGGCCCACCACGCTGGTGTCCCCCAAGGCTCAGTTCTCTCTCCGACACTCTTTCTTATTTTTCTTGTCTGCTACTTCTAATCTAATCTACTAATTCGCTGATGACAGCACCCTCACCTCTCGTTCCAGACTCACAACCCTGTCCTTCGGCCGTAGAATTGGAACGGCAGTAGATTGAATTCCATAATTAACTGTGCGCCATAATTAACTGAGTTAAGAACAACAGAATGGAATTCAATGTTGTCTGCTGTCACTAAAGTCAGCCCCTGATAAGCAGCCATTATCCATGAATGGCGCTTGTATCGACGAAAACGGAAAACCTTCCATCCTTGGTACGTGTATCAACACAACACGAACGATCACATATTCGAGGTCGCCAAAAATGCTGCGGAATGTTTAGGCTTCCTTAATCTTACTTACTTATCAGGCAGACGAACCATAAAGGGTCTGAGCCTGAGCAATTGCTGTCTTCCATTGGTGACGGTCCTGGGCACGGTGCTTCTAATCATCAAGGCCAAGCTGCTTTACATCCGCGATGACATGGTCTCATTACCTCAGGTTCGGGTTTCCTCTCCTTCTCGAACCGGCTCGGATTCGAAGACCCTCTTCGCTGGAGCTTTGTTGTCCATTCGCTCGATGTGGCCGAGCCAGTGTAGTCGACGGATTTTTGCCTTCCGGACTACATCCACATCCTTGTACAGCTCGTAGAGTTCGCGGTTGTGTCTTCTCCTCCATTCGCCTTCCTCGCAGACGGGACCATATATGCGACGTAGAATTTTTCTTTCGAAGGCACCAAGAATCAGCTCTGCAGTCTTACTTAATGTCCTTTCTTTCGGCTTCGTAAGAGGACTGGCAAAATAAGGGTTTTGTAGAGCATGACTTTGGTCCTTCGAGTCAGGAGTTTCGAGCCCAGTTGTTTCGACAAACCGAAGTAGCATCGGTTGCCAAGGGCGATTCTGCGTCGGATCTCCACTACAATGTCATTCGTGGAGTTTACGTTTGCCCCAAGGTAGACAAACTCCTTTACTACCTCGAAATTGTAGCTGTCGATTGTAACGTTTTGGCCTAGGTGGTGTGCGGTGGATCGTTTTTTGCTCGACAGCATATACATATTTGGTTTTGAGATTTCTTTAATCGATGCAAGAAATATTTAGCCAAGTCTGATTTGGCTTCAATTTACTAGGCGTATATTCGCCCTGAGCTTGAGTACAACGCTCATATCTGGTCTGGTGCCCCCAAGACCACCCTGCACATACTAGATAGAGTCCAAAAGCGTGCTGCAAAACAATGTCGCGGATTCATGAGACTCGCTCGAACGTCGATGTACCGTGCCTCTTTTGTCCGTATTTAATCATTTTTACAACATACGATGCTCATGTGAGCTAGCCGACTGTATTCCTTCTCCTCTTGAATTTACACGTCTCGCCAGGAATGCCCATCGGTTTACCCTTAAACATGCTTTCGGACGCACAATTAAGATTTAGAGACTCCCTTGTCAGCCATAACACACGATTATGTAATAGCAGCTCAATATATCCCATAGACGACGATCCGCAGGTATTTACAACCAATGAGCACAGGTATCTCCTCTCCCTCTCTACTTCGGCCCGTGCTGTGTCTTGATCCCGGGCAATTAAAGGTATTCAATAATCCGTTGAGCTCGCGAAAATTATAAAAAATAGGCCCCTTGTGCTATTAGGGCCCTTTCCGCTCGTAAGAGATGTCTCACATTGATGCTACTTAGTTCAGCCAGGTTTTTCAAATAGCAGGCTTCTAGATGACTCGTTCCGGTGCAACTACATGGGAGTTGTGCAATAGTTTCTTCCTACTCCTCGTTCTCTGCAGCTTTTCCAACATTACAGAATAGACAGTGAGTTCCAATAGCTCAGTAACCGGTTGTAGCGATAAAAATTCGGAAATTCTGGTAGCTCATTCTAATCAGGGTTAGTGAATGTTAACGATCCAGAGTAGGCCACAGTTGTTAAGTTATGAAGTAGCCTGTGCCAGTAGACCATCTACGAGTTGCATGACGAAGCCTGTCCAACTTCTGTAGATGCAGTGGCGATAGGCAGATCTTCTATCCGGAACTGGGATGTATGAAGTAACGTTGCACGTTCTTATCACCTGTTTGAGTTCTTCCTTGCACTGTTGCACCAATTTAGAGGAGGTGGTTGCTGAGGTGACCACCTGCCGTGAAGCTTATTCGCTTCTCTGATCGTTAGTACTTCAGCTTGGAACTTACTTGAGTGATCTGGGAGGCAGTAAGAATTGGACATATTGAAATCCTCCGAGAAGACCTTACCTACTCCATGGTCTAGCTTTGACTAATCTGTGTTCTGAGGAGTATGATTGGATTTTCCAGCCAACTCTGGATGGAAAACAACTTTGTTTCGAGTTGTCGAAGTCTAAGGTGGGTGTAATGTAGTCCGTGGGAGTTGGGATTATGGCTCAGGCAGGATTTGCAGTGCTCAATCTCAACCTGCCTTGATGTTCGGTCCCACGGTGGATGGTTGGCGACGCTCCCACAGTGGTGTCGGATTCCTTCGCTGCGTCTGGCATGCTCGGCTTAAAACGCTGAGCTAGCGTCTGGCTGTTCACACACTTTTCATCTTTGGGAGAGTGTTAGCTAAAACGTGATGTAATAGTCCAGAGGAAGGAGATGTACAAGCACGTTCAATGCTTCGCTAAGGTATGATCTCATAGCCCCTAAGGTTTCGATTGCTGCCGGTCTCTGGAGTTTGTTTAGTTTGACTAAGTTGTATCTTTTGTTTGGGGCGGGCCACCATACTTGGGAGCCGTAGGTGAGAATTGGATGGACAACAGCTGTGTAGATCCAAGGGTTATGTTGGGCTTGCGACCACACTTTCTGTCGAATGTTTGACTACAGATGTAGAAAGCTGCACTAGTTTTCTTGATCAGCTTTTCGATATCAGATTTCCAGTTGAGATTGGAATCTAGCAATGACATGAAAGGGAGAGAACAATATCAGTGAGTCGAGGAAGTGAATAAGCCCCTTTACGTTCCTCACCACCTCGTGCAGTGCCGTTTCTGTGGATTTACCCTAGATATAGGCGTCTTGAGATTTTATTCTTCAATCACGCGTTCGAGTGTTTTGAGAAGGAAGGAGATAAGACTAATAATAAATAATAATATGGGTGGCGTTACAGCCCGTAGAGAGCCAGAAGTGAGCTTCTCAGCAGCCACTCGTGTTGTTCTCTGACGAGTGAAAGGGACCTAGCGTTCTATGCTGACTCCGAACGGCCATGTTTGAGAAGCTATTTCTAGACGGAAGTACTCTTTGAGCATTGCCACTGACTTGAAAGAGGTGGGGACGTGAAAATTATTTTGAGCATCACAACGCCGGGCCACCACGGTAGTTAAGACTGATAGGGCAGAAATCCTTGACGGAATCCTGTCTTCTTTTGCAAACCTTTGGAGTAAAAACGGCCCGCACTTTCGTCCACACAACATATCTTAAAAATAAGCATCTTTGGTAAATGGCTGTAAGGTGAGTCGTGCGCTTATTTATTCTCCTTTGGGAGCATGGCTGGAATAATGCCATCAAGCCTGGGCTGAGAAAATGCGGTTGGCCTATGAAATTTTCTTCTCGGTTACTATCGAGATACCCCTTGATGTGTCTGTATCGGACGATGTCAGGTGCAGGCTGTGTGCACCCCAGGAAATAGGAGTGAGAGTCAAGAGTTCCAACGATTCTTTGGATGAATCCGTTCAAGTTACACACTGTCGTTTCATAAGATAAGGTCTGCTAATGGCCTTTAGCCAGAATCTTAGACTAGCATAGTCTTTTATGTTGTTCATAAAGTGAGTACTCTGTCCAGACATCCGCCTTATCCGCTCTGATCGCTTTTTTGTTCAATTTAAAACATTCCTTGTAGGGATTCCAGAATTTATGACAGATCTGTGACAGATATGGAAGACGATCCTAGTCATTCTTCTCATATCGGATAAATTCTAGTTGCATCACGGTGGAAGGGCTTAAGTCAGCTGTGTGTAATGGGAAATGTGTCTTACAAAGCGATGGAGAGTCGATGTCCTCTCCTATTTTAAGGGCGTCTAGCGAGGAAGATTGTTAGCTTTGATGACAGGATCTTGTCGATGCAGATGTTTATGTTGAAGAGTATCCAATTATGATCTGAGAAGAATCGTTTGTCAGATACTCTCCACGTACTGAACCAGTCAATTCAAGAGCTTCTTTTTCTATTTATGTCTTTGGAGTAGACACCCATTCTCAGTCCTTTACCCATCTTCAATGCAGCTGTGAAGATTGGCAGAAGATCGAGTGTTAGCATTTGCATACCACGTAACCAGAGCATTGAAGCACAGCCATTTCCGTTCGCAGAAGTAGTTGCTCAACTGGAGGGAGGCAGTGAGCGACTACTGCCGTGATTCCCTCCCAATCACTGTACTAACTAACTCTTACAAGAGCACGTGTATAGATCAGTTCTGAAATGTGCTCGCCTCATTTGGGCAAAATGTCTATCTTATTGGAAAGCAAACGCAGCATCTTTGGATTTGACTCCTTCAGTGATGTCGAATTCTCAAACACCTTTCTTACAGGTCTACGGTCATTTTTCAAATCCTTGCTGAACTCCTTTCCTCGCAAACAAAATTTAAATTAATTTTTTACTGTTAAGATGTGAGATTTGGAATAAAAAGAAATGTGTGCGTGTATCAATTGTGTAATTTTGCTTATAACTAGCTTAACTAACGCTCTTACATCCAACCCACAGACCCTATACGGGTACTCTCAGCTATTCTGATCATAATTTCGTCCGTGCCTTTCGTCTTAAGCTATGTTTTTTTGTCTTAATGGACACTCTGTTTCTGCTTAATTAGTTTGGCCGAGAAAACTGTGAAAAACACATGTGTTATCATGCAGTCATTTCAAATCCGCCGAAAAGCAGTCGTCTCATTCCTACAACCGAGTCACCCGAATTTCGAAGCAATTCGAAGGTAAATATTTCATAAGACACACTCCTACATATGCGCTATTGCATCCTTTCACTCAGTAAGCATACTTGTCTTGAATGTTTCATCAAACATGTCAACCTTCATCAGCAATCGACATCTGCGATGTGCGTCCACCGTCCGTCCACACGGCCATAGTAACCCGTATCATAAACCACTGTACGAGTAGATCCGTATGTACTCACAATTTCGTGACATATCTCGTGTAAAATCCTATGTAAAGCGCAGCATTTTAGTCCCCACTTACAAAAAAGAACGGCCTCACCAGTGGACAACAACAATGGGAAAAGGGTCTGGTCTCCCGCTAAACTTGACAGACAGCCGAAGATGGATGAGGTGTATTTCGTATTTTCAGTGTCCGTTCATAGGACCTGCCTACTTTTGTGAAAGTGCCACAAACTCTCCCAGGACCGGGCATTGGGACAGAATTTTAGGGATACCATTCGTCGAATAAAAACCATTTCTCGACGGTGTTGTTGTTCCCTTTCAATGTCCTCCTCCTTCCTCATCCTCTGCGGGGACGTTTTTCGTTTTTTTTTTTTTGCCCAAACTCTAGGCAAATAACAAAAACTCCCGAGAGAGACAATAGTATGGGACAATTTGGTATGGTATAGATGTCAACAACTTTTGATATTCCAATCCGCTTCAGTTAGAGTCCTGCTGGCTTTGTGAACGCAAAACCCGGCGCAGCGACAGGAGAGAACGTGTCAGCTTCTATTACCCCGACATAAGCGGTGAAAATTTAAGATTGATCACTTGTCAGGCGGACGTACGTACATTTTCGTCGAGATACGCGTATGCACACCGATACTGAGGCAGCGTCCATTGTCAAATGAGTGTAAAATGTAATTCGGATAATTATTACTCGCCCCAATCTAAGGGACGCTGTATGAAATTTCTTGTGAAATTCCCTTGTGTGATGTGGTTTTCACTGGATTTCAGTGGTCTTCAGTGGGGGGGCTGTTTGCTAATTTGATTACGACCGGAAAGTGTCCTTGACATGACTTAGCTGGTATTTGTTGCGGCCGTTGGTAGGGATTTGCAGGAGTGTCGTAAGACTTACGAGCACGGCCGATCGGTTTACATGGCTTTTTGCTTATTAGACCGGTGGACCAGTGTGTTGGTATGTATACGCAAAGGCATCCAGTGCGGCCATTAAATTTTAAGAGCGTATTAAATATTGCCATTGGCTTGGCGTTTGAATATTTCTTCGTATGGGCAATAAAACATGGCAAATGATGCAAGTGGTTAATGCGAAGTAAAACAAGAAAGCATGTCCAGTGAGATTTTATTTCTCAAATGTAGAAGTTGCTGACCTATTTGCACAGCTATGGGATAAAACCAGACGCTGTCTCATTACCTGTTGATCTACATGACGGATATGCAGATCGTATAAGAATTCATAGTGGTCACGTCTCGCGGCTTAATTTATTTTAAGTAGAACCTACAAAATGTTTAACAATTATTTTCAGAAGACACTACCATATTTGTTCGCACATGAAGCTCTTATTTTTAAAAACAAAAAAACAACACAAAAGTGCGTGAATGATGAAATTATGTATGGAACATAATATCGTTCAAATGTCCGTCACTGCTTCGCTGGGTGGCCAAAATGCCAATCATTCTGGCGACAGGCTGAACGTGCCCGATGGCATGGGTTATGGAATATGTTGGGTTTGCGGGCCGCTGTGCTGTGTGGCTCATTGGCATAGACCTGCGACTTTAGAAAGCCTTACAAGAGAAAGTATATCGGTGGAAGATCACACGATCTGGGTCATTTCTACGTGAGATAACAATGTCATCGAATCGCTCGTGCTCAATATCTAATCCTGTCGAAGCCACATGACTTGGTATCCCTTTCATCCAATTTAGGCCGCAAGAAGTTAGGCAGTCACACATATGCCAGAGTAGACCCATTGTGATACCACGCGGCTTGACTTCTCCTCACATCGGAACCAGTTGGTGTTTGTAGTGAAGCGATTTAGCTGGCCTATGCTGGCGCTGTTTAGCTCGTTGAGGTTGTTGAAGTAGTAGGCCCCTAGATGTAGGAACCTACGTCTAGCCAGAGCGCTGAACGAGCAGAGTAGGTGATGAGTGTTTTCTACCTCCTCTTCGTCCATGCAGCTTCTGCAGAAATCATTATATGGGGCACCCATTCTGTGAGCATAAGTGCCAATTGCACAGTGCCCGGTTATGACTCCTATGAGAGTCCTTAATGAGTGCTTACTGAGTCTAAGTAGACTGAGTGACTGTTTTAGGCTAAGTGACGGCATGGAAGGTGGTATCCCTGCTATTAATAGGGATGAGGTTGTACAACACCTGGCAAGTTCATCGGCTTTGCAGTTTCCTGGTATGTCACAGTGTCCCGGCACCCACATGATTTGAATGTTAAAATGCTCAGCCATCTCGTTAAGAGACAGCCTGTAATTAAGGGATATTTTTGAGTAGAACATGACATTGTCCAGGAATTTTATAGCGGCCTGACTATCGGAACATATGGAGATATCCCTTTTTGATATCACGTTGTTATTGACCTATGACAGCGGCTCTTTAATAGCTATGGTTTCTGCCTGAAAAACGTTACAGTGATCAAAAGGTTTCAAGCAGATAGTAATGTTGAGATCTTGGGTACATACATCCGCACCCACCACAAGAAGAAGTTGGTAATCATCAATCATCAGTCTATAGCGCTAGCCGGCAACGGCGACTATGAACTGACTAATGTTGTTCACAAATATGAACCGATAGTGTCAATGACCCAGAGGATCTGAGGCAGATCTGAGGCTAAGCAATCGCTGCCATCCCGCTATCGAGATCAAGTTGTTTTGCGTTCGCGATGTCTTGGTATTTGTACGGCAGGCCCGGCCCTGCGCGCCTTCTCGAATAAGGAGGCTCGAGGAACAGAACGATTTGTGTCCATCGAGTTAGGAGTTTTGAACTCAGTTTACATATTTGTAGCAGTCATGTGATGTGATGATGTTTGCCTTAAGCAATTAGAAATAGACCAAACATGCATAAAGTGTGTGGTGACATAGGACTCTTGGACTTTCGAAATATCATTGCCACTTTAAAGGGTTCAACCGGCTACGTTACTTACTAACTAACTTAAGGTGGCGCTACAGTCCGGGTTGGACCTGGGCCTCAACCAACAAGCGTCTCCAGCCAGCTCGATCATTAGCTAGCTGTCTTCAGTTTCGCACGCATAGTTGGTTGAGGTCCCTTTCTACTTGCGTGCGCCACCAGAGTCGCTGCCTTCCTCTACTGCGCCATCCCTCGGGGATAGATTCGAAGACTTTTCGGGCTGGAGCATTGGTTTCCATCCGCTCTACATGACCTAGCCATCTCAATCGTTGTCTCTTTACTTTTCTTACTAAGTCGATGTCGCTGAACAGCCCGTATAGTTTGTCGTTGTATCTCCTCCTCCACTCACCATCCATGCAGACGGGACCGAAAATCAATCAACGCAAATGGCTTTAGGCGTTCACACAGTACTGCAGATGAGATTTTGTATGCGATCCTTAGGAGACTGATGCCTCTGTAGTCGGCGGAGTTCAAAGGGTCTTCTTTTTTTGGATACCCTTTGAACTGCGCCAACTACAACACCAACAACCGGCTACGTTAGATACACAATATTCGAACTGATGTCCCACCGTTGCTCATTTTCTTCGACGTCAATCGGAAAATTAAATTTATATTTTCATTTGTTACACGCTACTGTTCCAAAAATTTGGATGCAGCCATCTGATAGTCTAGCGCAATTTACTGAAACCTTGAACCTTGAAAATTCCTATATTGAATACTGAAGACCAGCTTCCAATTCATAAGTAATTTAAGACAAGCTACCATGGGAATCTCAAATTAAATACCTTTCATAATAACAAGCAAAAGTCAAATCAAAATGGGTCTGAACGTTGTTCGGTTTCATAGTTCTATACTATCGCTTATTATCTTCAAGAATCGTCATTGATTGGTGGTATCATGGTTGCTGTTATAGGGCAAAAGAGGAGCATCAATTTAGTGGGAGAATCCACAAACTAGGTGTGCATAACAGCAAGCCAGCCAGAGATTGTCTTTCTTGAAAGTGGATGGAGGACCAGGTCTACTGGCCTGCTGCTTCACAAAAGTCATACAAAGTCTGAAAAATGGTGTTGCAGTCTAGTAACGCTTGGTTTTGTTTAAGATTCCATTGCTAAAGCAAACGCGGGCAAATATATTCGTATCACAGACATTCCATTTGAAAAACACTCCTGTCGCTATAGAACTAAACCATATCTCTGTAACACTTGACCCAGAAGTCTGACATGGTTCAAAGACGAATCAAAAGTGGATTCTGTAGTTGGAGCTTACGTTTTACAGTGTTTCAAATCATTGAGATCTTCTCTAGATACAATTTCCGGGAAGGTATAAATGGCGCCGCGCCGGATCAGATTTTCGAGACAGTCAGGCGGCAGTTAAGGGATTATCCTACAACCTAATTTTCTTTAATACGGTCAATTGTAACCGCGATACACTGCGATCTCTTGCCGAAAACGACAAAGTGACTATCTACTAGACTCGGACACAAGGGGATCTACAGATGAGCTCGTCAGGGCTTATAGGTGTGAACCATACTGTAATATCACTTGGATTGCTGATTAATAATTGTGTAATTTTAGCGGCGCTACATCCCATAAAGGGGCAGGTCCTAGCTTCTAAGAAACCACTCGTGTTGTGCGTGCTATTGTTCTCACACGAGTGGAAGGGACCTACTGTTTTATGCCGACTCCGAACGGCCAAGTTTGAGAAGCTTTTTCTAGACAGGAAATATTCTTTGAGCATTGTCAGTGACTTGAAAGAAGTGGCCGTGTTAATTATTTTGTCGTACAGACTAGGGATCGAATCTTTACGTAGATTCGTATGTGGTCGACGCCCATACCCACAAAGCCAAGGGCCAAAACAAAAATAAACGACGACAAGGCTAATTACGGAATGAAAAATAAACTTCCCCTAGACCATCGGACCAATGGTCAAGTTTTAGAATATTTAAACGAATTGATCAGGCTTCATTCTTATAATGAAACCCTTAGCATCGACAAGGAAAACATATGAATGCTAACCAACTTTATTTCTGGTCACTGTCGCCTGAATTGCCACCTCAACAAAATACACATGTACCAAGACAAGGAATGTGGGCTTTGCTTGCAAGAGGGCGAGAAAAAATCGGACCACATTTTAAGTGATCACCCGCCACTTCGATGGTTAAACCAACATATTTGTTAAAGGGAATACTTAATTTAGTGGAACTAATGAAGTTCACTACAAAAGATGTACCATATATGATAAGGGATACAGGTAATCTCAAAGAGGTAAAATAGAGGTTTAAGCTATCTCTGCGTTGAGTATACTTAGGTCTTGCTTACTTACTTACTTATCAGCCAGACGAACCATGAAGGGTCTGAGCCTGAGCAATTGCTGCCTTCCATCGGTGACGGTCCTGGGCACGCTGCTTCCAGTCATCAAGGCCAAGCTGTCTTACATCCGCGATGACTTGGTCTTTGTACCGGAGGTTCGGTCTTCCTCTCCTTCTCGAACCAGGAGGCTCGGACTCGAAGACTCGTTGAGTTCGCGGTTGTGTCTTCTCCTCCATTCGCCTTCCTCGCAGACGGGACTATATATCCGACGTAGAATTTTTCTTTCGAAGGCACTTTTATCCTTAGAGTCAGGAGTTTCGAGCCCACTTAGGTACACTACATTAATTGTTCACCGACTTCATGAAGACTTACTATAGCTTGAACCGATCGAGATCTGCTTGCCCTTGCAGCTGTCATATGAAAGCAGAAGAGACTACGGTGTTACGTCTTACACAATTTGCCACAGGAGTTTGAGGTCCAAAGTTGAGTTCTTCAAAAATGCACACTGTCACCACTAGTGTTGCTGGTGGTTGATGTACTCCGTGTATCATGACCGAAATAATCGCATCCGATGGACTGTGATATCTTACCTTAAACACATTGACAACACTGATGATGCTTGTCTCCTTTCCTTGCTGATAATTAACCTTCACTTGATGGCCGACTTAAATCTGAGGCAGTGGGCAAAGAAGGGCTCAAAATAAACTCGGCAAAAACTTAACCCTGAAGTTAACAGATTTTTATACTGAAGAATTGTGCTCTCGGCTAGTCGCTGCGGCACCGAACTTAACGTGTGCAGCAAAATCTTCAAAGCTAAAGCTGAGTTTGAAATGCAGTTCACGATCTGGAAAGTAATGGTATCGGCTTGAGGATCAAGCTGTGACTGTTCCGCTCCAATGTGAACACCACTCGAAAGCTGCAGTCTTTCGTAAACTGATGTTTGCCGAACTGTATCCCCAACTAGCAATTGTACCTGAAAACGGACCAATAAACTATAAACATCACAAGAGAGGAAGTAGAAGTGTATAGGACACAGACAGCTCCCTTAGGAAGTACGCCATGCAGTGGAATTCGCTTACCCACATCAACAGAACAGCTGGATGCCCACAAGCAAACAAGGCACAGAATTGTTACGGAGGACTCCGCCAGAATATTGACACCAAAAATGTTCACTCCCTCGAACTCATCATAATGCTTTGGAGTTAAGGACTTCATTGAATAAAAGACCATCATTCACCTATTGTACTTTTTTTATTAGTTAAACCTAAACTATGATCACAAAGATAGATTTTGTTCAATGGCCGAAACAGCGTTTGTAGTCTCCCAGCAGAAACATTTGCGATTCAATGTTTAATGATGAGCGACAGCGATTGCAGGAGAAGCGGAATATGCCACAACCGTTGGTGTCTTGATGATGGTCGCAGGAGCAGCAGCAGCAGCAGCAGCAGCAGCGGCAGCGTATGCAATTGGTGTTGCTTTTGCAACTTGTGCAGCAACGCTCTTCACCAACGGTTCACGATGGACAACAGCATTGAAGCCATTCACAGGATCGGCGCTGTACTGAACCGTTCTGCGGAATCCATCGGCATCGTTAAGTGCGTATTCACCTTGAACAACATCGCCGTCACGCTCTTCAACCTGTCTCTTCGAATCCCCCGAGATGACATCCTCGACGTCGTATGCGAACTTATACTGCGGGTGCGGGTCGAATTCATCGTCGGCCTTAGCCAGCACCGGCTGAGCAAGAGTCTTCACTGTGGCCGGCACCAGGCCACAACTGGACACCGCGATGACGGCGAAAAGTACAACTAACTGGAAGTGGATAAATATTTATTAAAACTGTGCTCTGTTATGAGAGGTATCCTTCGAGTGCGGTCCGTCGGTTTGTTCTCGTACCTTGAATGCCATTTCGAGAAGAAATCCCTCTGGAACACTTGGATCGTCCTCCTTCGGCTCAACACAAAACACTGAATACCACATCCGCGGCTGAGCACACGTATTTATACCCGCAGCGTCGCCGCAGTCGAGTCCTTGTTCCCTTACCCTTTTGTCATTCCTGGTGCTGGTGGTGTGTATGTGTATTTTTTTGTTCCGCGAATGCATCTCATGTTCACTTCGCATCTTCGCATCTTTTGTGCAGTTTTTTCGCAAATATAATGAGATCTAGTCAGCGACTCCGAAGAAAGGGAAACCTAAATTGCAGGGCGTCTGCAATGCGATGGACATGAAATGATTCTCGATGCAATTGTCGAACCAGGTGTAGCCGTGAGGATCATCGTCATCAGGGCCGACAACAACCGCAGCAATATGTGAACGTGGAAAAGGGGTACACAATGCACATGCAAAAAAAAAAAACGGCTGCATTCGCTCAGGTCCAGCGGAAGGCACTGAAAAAGAAAACAAAAAATGAGAAAAAAAATCATCGAAAAGAAGGAAATCATCGGGGATGTGTATGCGATTGTTTTTTGTTTTCTTCGTCTTTCCTGCTGGCGTGGAGTGTAAGTACCAACGGCCTTGAATTTAATGGGGCCTCTGAGCAGAGGCTCTGCTTCACTCGGTGTATGCATCCATTGCAACCGACTTAAGCTGTCGAGGGGATCAATATCATCTGCTTTGGGCACTCTTCAAAGCACAGTGTGACGGAGAAGAAGGGTTACAGTGTTACAAGCTCCATGTGGGAACAGACGGACATTGGTACCAGGAGAGATCTACTGCATCGAAGGGTTGGAGTCAAAAGACCTGTTGTTTCCCTCATAAAATGTAAGAAGTCCGTTTACTAAAGTTCTTAAGTTCAACTGAAGTGAGTATCTCCCTGTCGAATTTAGGTTGTTTAAACCAGATGAGGGCTGGGCATTCACACAGTATGAGCTCAGAAATTTCATACTCTTCGAGGCATAGCTGACAAACCTTGTTTTGACACAGATTTAGTTTGTAAAGATAATTTTGGAGAACACAATGGCCAGTAAGAAAGCTCCTTAGCTTTCCCTTCTTCTTCGGGTCTCTACCAACAAGCCTCTCCAACCAACACGATCTTTCGCCAGATGCCCCCAGCTGCGCACACCAAGTTGGTTGAGGTAGTTCTCCACCTGTGTGTACCATTTCGTTCGAGGACATCCTCTGTTGCGTCGTCCTAACTGCGAATCGAGGACTCTTCAGATCGAAGCTGTGGACCACATCCGCTCTACATAACCCAGCCATCTTAAGAGTACGCCGAAGACGCTTAGCTAGGTCCATTTCGCTCTACAGCCCGTACAGTTAGTGGCTGAATCGTCGTCTGCAGACGATATCAACGCAAACAGGACCAAAGATCGAATGCAACACATTTCTCTCAAAAAGACCATGAGCTTCTTCATCCGCTTTCAATAGCCCCTGTCCTGCTCTATGGCCTAGAGACATGGCCATAGAGCAGGACAGGGGTGATCAGAGTGTATTATACCATAGAGTCAGCTTGGTGCTTCGAGAGATGGCTCTGTTACTCAATCGCCTCTTGAGCCCAAAGAAACAGCGATTGCCAAGAGTAATTATGCGCTTGATATCGGTACTGATGTCATTGTCCCTGTTTGCTACAGAGGCGAGGTAGACGAAGTCCTTGACTACCTCAAGGTTTCTGCTGCCCCTTATGTCGCTCTGTCCGAGACGTCGATGTTGTTTGTTCTTACGTGACGGCAGCATGTGCTTTGTTTTGCTCTCAGACCCATTTTAAGACCCATTCAACCGCGTAAGTTGAATGGACTTTTGGAAGATTGCGCCTCTTGTGTTGGCGAGTGAGTTTCGCCAATCTTCTCAAATGTAAAACTCTGACGAGTTTGGCAGAAATGTCAAAACTAGACATGGTGCTGTATAGCTCGTCTCTATGCACGCTGTCATATGCTGCCTTAAAGTCGACAAATATGTGGTGGGTGTCGATCTGCTCCTCTTGAGTCTTTTGGAGGATCTTCCGAAGTGTGAATAATTTGTCAATGGTCGACTTCCCAGGCCTGAAACCGCACTGATAAGGACCTATCAGGTAGTTGACAAATGGTTTTAGGCGTTCAAACAAAACGGCAGACAGGATCTAGTACGTGTTGTTGAGGGGCTGATCCCTCGATAGTTGGCGCAGTCAAAGGTGTCTAATTTCTTGTGGACCGGACAAACGACGCTGATATTCCACTCATCCACCATATCTTACAGATGAGCTGGTGCTTGCGCCCAACCAGATCATCTCCATCTGCTATTAACAGTTCCGCGGACAGACCATTCCCTCTAGCAGCTTTGTTTGGCTTTAGCCTGGATCTTGACCTTGTCTAGGCTGGGTAACGGAATTCTTTTTCAGTATCGTCAAAATTATGTGAAACATTCTGGCTGCCGCTTTACAGTCTACAGAAGTAATTTTTCCAAATTGTCAGCATCGACTGCGATTCCACTACTAGTTGTCCATTTTTTTCGTTTTGTAGTCTATGATGTTGGAAGAAATTGCCTGTGCTGCTTGCCTGTTATTTTGTAGCACTTTCTTTTCGAATATTTCTATCTATAAGATATCTCTTCATAAATAATCGTAATAATTTTTTTCACTAGTAAGATAGATCACTAATCGTATCTCTGTATAACATATACCTCATGTAAAACAAGAATTGTAAACTTTACTCGCTACAATAAAGATAATCGAATAGCCTGTCAGAAAATATCTGAATAATTTCGCACTTGATTCCTGTATGGAGGCTTTGCTTTGTCTCTTTGTCTCGATGACCTGACACACAGTGGGACTCGACCCCATTGCTACCACAATCCTTGTGTTGGGTCCAAAATGCATCTAGAGCCGCCTCTGTACCAAAGCAGAGTGCTGGGACACCATTGGTCCATTTAGTTTGGTCCAAAATTTCTATCCCAAAAAGCCTGCCGAAAGAATGCTGCCTGGCCATAGTGTTCACCATTGTACAAAACATGTCTCTGATAGGGATTGAGTTGAGTATACTAGGATGACCAGTTAAGTTGCTTGGTTTGTAGTTTTACTAGCTGCAGTTTGATAGAACAGACGCAGGTTGTCCACATGCAGCTGTAATCATCGACTGATAAGAATGCGAAATTTTCGCCATCGATGCAATTTAAAGAAAGTACAACGGTCCAGTTTTCTAATCGTACCGCTCCTCCGACAAAAAAAAAAACTAAAAACTAAACTAAGCTAGCATAATGATGTGAAAGAGTGCCAAGCCCATGCAGCATGGTGATTATTCAAAGTTAATTTTACTTGCCGCACACACTGTCGCGTCTTGATCCCAGAAAACTCGTTTCATTCAATTCTCGACAGTGTCCCAGCAGAGTGCCGTATGTTGCATCACACTGATGCGGACGCATGCAGACACACACGGCAGTTTGTCAGCATTTTTTGCTTCGTCTCAATTCAGACTCCAGCAAGAGAAGACAAAGAAGCAACTAATATACGACCAGTGAGGTGAATGCATGACAAGGGTGCACCCTTGCGCAGGTGGTCGGGAGTTTGCGTCTGCCGGCCGCAACATTATCTCGGAGCATCTCTGGTGGAGCAACAGTGTAACAGGCTAGCCGTATTCCGTTTTGATCTGCGTTTTGATCTGCGCACGATTCTCGGCCCAAGAATGTAGGTCAGTAGTGTGCAGAGATGTGTACGATCGACGATAAGCCAACAGCGTGAGAACAATGACCATGTTTTCTTGGCTTAATTGTATCTTATTATAAATGCATTGTGTTTTCGAAGCTGTATATCAATTTATTCAACAGGCAAGCACAACAAAACCCAGCGACAATTCCAGACGAGAAGGAGTGTCGTCGGTCGTTGCACTTTTCCACTCAAGCCATTTGAAAAGCATACATGACGGCGATTGCGGTTGCAGTGCCAGTGGTCGCGAATGTAAACTTGTTTTCGAGACGGAAAGAGTCTATGAACCCTACGAGTGGTTCGCAAACAATGAAGAGGGTAAGTACCTTCGAATATGGCTGATTGCGCGCTTTGCAGATTGCCCCGGTCAAACACAGGCGAGTGCGCTTAAGCCGAGGAGGAGAACAATGCCGTGCCGTCGTCGTCTTAGTCGCCGTTGTCGGTCGGCAGGAGATCCTTTCATAAAGGTTGTTGACGTGGATCACACGAGGTGTGTTGTTGCCCTTGTGCGCGCATCGGGTTTTATGCAGACTGAACTGCATTTGTTTGGAACAGACGGAATAAACATGCGCGTTCTTGCATGTGTGGCAGGATGTGTGTTTCATAAATGCAAGCAGTGATGAAATAAATTTATTCGAAGTGAAGACGTTCAGGCAATGCTAGACATCGAAGAGAACTTCTTCCGAAAACACCTTGGGAATTCTCAGGCAGACAGACAGCCAGACAGACAGACCGTCAGTCAGACAGCCAGGCAGACAGACAGACAGACGGGCAGACAGGGAGACAGACAGGCAGACAGACAGACAGTCAGACATCCAGGCAGACAGACAGACAGGGAGACAGACAGACAGACAGGGAGACAGACAGACAGACAGACAGTCAGACATCCAGGCAGACAGACAGACAGACAGACAGACAGACAGACAGACAGACAGCCAGCCAGACAGACAGGCAGATAGACAGACAGACAGCCAGAGAGGCAGACAGACGGGCAGACAGACAGACAGGCAGATAGACAGACAGACAGCCAGAGAGGCAGACAGACGGGCAGACATTCAGGCAGACAGACAGACAGGGAGACAGACAGGCAGACAGGCAGACAGACAGACAGTCAGACATCCAGGCAGAGAGACAGGCAGATAGACAGACAGACAGACAGAGAGGCAGACAGACGGGCAGACAGACAGACAGACAGACAAACAGACAGACAGATAGGCAAATTATTTATTTTCAATTCAAATTAACATTGGTAAACAATTTTTCCGCGAAGCCTTACTGGCTTTTCTGCAGAATGTTGTATTTCTAATATTGGTAAGTTAAGAATAAGTAAGCTTAGTTTATTAAATATTCCATAATAGTTTACGAATAAATTCAATAATAGTTAATGAGCAAATTAATACATTTTAATAAATTTTCAATTGTTGAATTTAATTTCAATTGCCATTTAATAGATAGTCTTTTAATTTTTTTTTTCGAGTTTTAAAATTTCTGATTTGCCTAATCTCTTGCGGGATTGTGTTGAGAGCTTCAGGAACACTGCATTTCAACTGTCTTCTCCCATAGTTGTTGTAGAACCGGGGTTCTTGGAGCATTCCTTGTGCACGTCTTCTCGTATGTATCCTATGGTTAATTGGTGTGATAAAGCGTTGATCGTCGTGGTATTCTAGTATCAGCGTCATTTTAAAGATGTCTTCCACTTGAAGAACATTAAAACTTTCTCGCTCAGCTAAATTTCGATGAGAAGGTACATTTATTTTTTTCAGTGCAACATTTTGCAGTTTTTGTAACTTTTTTATATGTGTGGCTGATGCATTACCCCAGGCAAGTATTCCATATCTCAGTTTAGATTCCACTAGCGCAAAGTACACATTCCTTAGCACTGATGTTGGTGCATGGTACTGTAGATGAGTTAGTGCGTATAGTGCCCCTTTAATACTCGAACGTAATTGATCAATATGCGTGTCCCATAAGAAATTACTGTCAATTGATACTCCTAGATACTTGTAACTTTCTACTATATCTATAGGACAGCTTGTAGAGTTACGACAGGAGTCATTCCTACAGTATATTTGCTGTTCGGTAGCCTTGAATTGTGGGTTTCTGATGTGCATCATTTTAGTTTTCGAGGCGTTAATTACTAACCCATTATCATGACACCATTTTACTGCATCATCAAACTCCTCCTGTATTATTGTTGTTGCCGTCTGCAGGTGTCTATGGCATACCACTACTGCCGTATCGTCGGCATAAGCAAAGGGCTTGGCAAGCTTGAATATGCGAAGAAGCTCATTGGAGTATAATATGAATAGGAGTGGGCCCAATTTCGATCCTTGTGGGACTCCGTATTGTGCATGTTCTTTTTGGCTGTAGGTATTGTTTATCTTGACGCAGTAAAATCGGTTGTGCAGGTATTCCTTTAACCAATCAGCCATTACTCCTCGTATACCAATACGTTCCAGAGCATCTATTAGTTTTGAATGATTAAGGGTGTCGAAAGCTTTACTAAAGTCCATAAATAGGACCAGAATGTGATAGCTTTTGTTCAGATTTTCGTTGACGTAGTTTGCGAACTCCCCTAATAGTTTACCTGTGCTTTTCCTTTTTTGGAAGCCGTACTGGCTTTCGTGGATGATTGAGTGCTTTTCTATAAAATTCTGCAATCGGTTTGTTACTACCTCTTCAAGACACTTTTCGATAACTGGCAATATTGATATTGGCCTGTAATTTTTGATTTGAGTTTTTGTACCTCCTTTGTATATTGGCTTGACAACCGCAGTTTTTAAGATCTCAGGAATCCTTCCTTGTGTGAGACTCAAATTAATAAATTTGCATAAGATAGGTGCGAAAATTTCAACGTGAGTTTTTATGTCCACAGCTCGAATTCCATCAATGCCAGGCGACTTATTTTCGCCAAGCTGACCAATTATTTTTGTCATTTCGAGTACATTTGTTCCTTGAATAAATATTGATCTATCTATTGATCTATTAACTGGAAACGATGTAATCGAGTCACAATGGTGCACTAAGTTTGCAATCTGTTCACAAAAATTGTTTGCGCATTCGCTAGCGAGATTGTTCACACACATT
Organism: Eristalis arbustorum; assembly: GCA_916610145.1. Classification (NCBI taxonomy): domain Eukaryota; kingdom Metazoa; phylum Arthropoda; class Insecta; order Diptera; family Syrphidae; genus Eristalis; species Eristalis arbustorum. The sequence continues at coordinate 54,253,268 of OU744316.1, read as the reverse complement.
TGCCCACTAAAATTTTTTATTATTGTTTCATCAACACTAGGTTTTTTCCTTCCCATTATCTCGTTTATTAGGCTCCATGTCTTTCGTGGATCTGATTTTACCTGGTTGAACTTGGTTTTGTAAAAAATGCTTTTTTGCATTGTTATGTCTTTGTTTAGTTTGTTGCGAAAAGTCTTATATTCTAATTCATAGGTCCTGCACAATCTATTATTTTTCCATCTCTTATACAAATCATCCCTTTTTCTACATTTGGCGACTAAGTCATGTGTCATCCATGGGTTGTGCTTCCTTTTATTTTTTATATTTCTGACAGATGTTGACCTCTCATATATGCTCTTCATTTTATTGATAAGTTTTTGATAAAGAGAAATTGCATTGTTTTCATTAATCACTTCTTCCCAATCTGTTTCTACGATTAATTCGCTTACTCGTATGTTACATATAAAGGACTTGTTGACCTGCTTTTCTAGTAGAGCTGTTTGTTGCGAATTTGTAAAATATATGATTGGGTAATGATCTGTGATAGAGGTTTCAATTACCATTGAGTTGATTTGTTGATCTGTTGCATTTGTTAGGATGTGATCGATTGTCGATTTTGATCCCGTATTCGGATCTACCCTGGTAAACTCTGTCACTACATTCATTAACCCAAGTGATGCTAGCATCTCTAAATAATCTTTTACACCGTATAAATGCATATCTTTCACATTGATATTCACATCGCCCATGATTACATTCTCATACTTTGTTCCCAAATGTTCAATATTTTTTCTGAATTCCTTGATAAATGCTTTTTTACTATGACCTGGTGGTCTATATATTCCAACTATGTATTTGTCTTTATTTTTTTCCACAATTCGAATTTGAATATTTTCGTATGATACGCTTTCAGATGTAATTCGTGTGTATTGAAGGTCATTTCGAATTAGCATTAAAATTCCTCCACCTCTTCGTTTATCTCTATTCAGAAACTCAGTTTGAAAGCCATGGAGACTATAAAATCCCTTCTCTTGTTCCTCTATGTTAGTTTCAACCAATACAATAATTTTTAATTTATTTATTATGCAGTTTATATTCAAACAAAAATCATTCCAATGTTTACGCAAAGATCTAATATTAAAGCTCAGGTAGCAGCATGTATTTTTGGTAAATTCATTTATGTTGATGCCGTTAAAACCATTAGTTACCCTACATTTCAAGTCAACATGTAAACCATTGTTTGCATTTGTGCTCTCCATTTTGACATTTATTTTTTGTGTTTCTTTTGTTTGTAAACATGTTTATTGTGTGCGAGTGATTTTGTTCACATCTTCAACGGAACTTATTATTATCGTCTGGGTGTTCTCATTTTGTCTGGCCAATATTTTACCCGCACTCTCCCAAACAAATCTCCAGCTTTCTGCTCTCGCCTTCTCCTTTGCCAACCACAGTAAATGTTTGTTGTGTCTGGTCAGCTGATTGTTGACATACACCGTAGCATCTGTCAGAGCTGCGTTCTTGTTTGTGGAGCTGTTGATTTTTTTTAAAACAGAATTTAGTTTTATGGAGCGAATAGAGCGAGTTTGTTTGACGAATTGCACTTTCGTTATGCTGGATGCAAATGTTGCAATTATTGTGGATTTCTGCGGATTTTTTGTTTTCGTTCTATATATATCTGTTATATCAGTGTCTTTAATCTCGTAGTTAATCGTTTTCCCTATTCCCTTCACGATTTCTATTAAATTTTCCTGTGGGGTAGGGGGAATATTTTTTATATCGACATTGTTTTTGATTAGTTGTTGTTCTAATGTGTTGATCTGTGATTGCATGTTTTCTATTATGACATCCTTTTTTTTATTGTTTTCTCTGAGATCATTCAACTCTTTGTTTATGTTTACTATGAGATCGTTATTTTTTTTCATATGTGTGTTGAGTTCCTCGTACTTTGCTGCTAGGAAATCACAGCTTTTCGTAATTTCTTTGATTTCCCCTCTTATTAGACGTATTTCAGCTAGAAGAGTGGAGTTATTGTCACTTGCGAAGCTGTTAGCTGAGTTCACGGGGCTGCTGAACTCTCTCATCCGTTTCGATGGCTGTTCCTGTTGGGGTAAAGGGGCAGATATCACCGTGTTGCTAACTGCAGCCGTAGTTTGGATATCTCCACTAATTCTGCATAACTGGCACTTCCACATGTCTCTTCTCGCGCCCATGGTTCTCCATGATTTCTCCGTGACCGTAGTGCACACGAAGTGAAGCTTTCGCTTACAACAAGAACATACAGCAAAGTCACCTTCGGAGTGGATATTCTCACTGCAATGACCGCACACATCCATGGTAGGGGCAGAGAGATTAAACTGTGGGAAATTTCGTTAATTTTATTTGAAAAGCAAAAAGGGGCTTATGTGGGCTTAAATGCACTATATATTTTGTAAAGGCTTGGTTAATAAAGTCACTGTCTTAGAAATTGATTTTTAATATCCCGAGGGGAATTTACACTTTTAAAATATGCCAACTGCGAGAGAGCGAGATAATGAAAAAAGAAAACACGTCTACACTGACTAAGCTTACTCTCACGAGTGGACAAACAGACGCTGTCTCCTTCTTTGCTGCTTGGCTAGATTTGTTGACGCTCAAAACCAGCCATTGTGCTGGTCCATGGCTTTATGGGTATGTGCGACGCCTTGAACCTCGACATCTGGGTTCGATACCTGTTCTGTACAGAAGAAATAATTTTCACTGCCCCACCTCTTTCGAGTCACTGACTGATCAAAGAGTACTTTCTGTGTACAAACTTGACCGTCCGGACACGGCATAAAACCGTAGTTCCCTTCAACCTCGTGGGAGAACAACAGCACGCACAACACGAGTGGCTGCTGAGAAGCTAGGCCCTGGCCCTTTACGGGCTGCAGCGCCACCCCTGTAATTATATTATAAGACCAGCCAAATGATCCAAAAACCCGAAACGAACCTTCAAATGCTCATGGACCTCCTAAGGAATCCACATCACAGTCAACAGCATGGTCTTCAGACTCACTAGCCGATGACCAGCGGTGACAATTAGTCTAATGAACCGCATTGCCGGGCGCCTATGCCGCACAAATAAACGCTAACCGTGTGAAGTATGCAATCAACCTCGAGCCGCGAACGATACTTATCCAATTAATACCCATTTTTTACAGCCCGGTGCAATGGTCTTTCACAAATGTATGCCGATTCCAGCATTCCATAGTCCATAGGCAACGCGCGTCGTCAACGATAAACCGCGATAAACACACGAAATGGAAAAAAATCACACATATCCGCCTTAAGCATCTCAAATGCTTAATTACCCATTTACACACTCTTATGGCACTCATCGGGCAGCAAATTTGTTCCGAAAATACTCGTAACCAAACGAGGCAAACTGGCAAACCAAACAAAGTCTGCAACACTTTCGTCTATGCCTTCAACGGCCCAGTCGCCGCGCCGGTGTGGAGTGGATTGGGGCATAGCTCGAGACCAAATTTCCATAAACGACCGCATTGCGCATTGCGCATTGTTTAGCCACCTCAACAGTCGGGCCAAATGCCCAGAAGCAGAAAAAGCCCAGCCAGTCAGCCAGCCAGCCATCCATCGAGCTAGCCAGCTAAGTGTGGCCATTTAAAGAAATCCGTGATTAAAATATTTCATGTGATCTTGAAACTGTTTGTCTGCTCTGGTAAATTACTTCATTACACTCGTCCGAGCGGCGAGCGAGCCGCCAGCGTGTGCGTGTGTGCGGCAGGTAAGGTTGGCAGCCGTTCAAAAATGTTAAACTGGCTTATAGCTCATTTAGATTGTTATTTAATAACTTGAGCGGTTCACTTTCTTTTGCGTCGTCGCGCCTTCCAACTTCCAACTGTCAGCTGGAGGTGAAGACATTACGCCCTGTGATCTGACATGAATCAAAATAGACTCGCCCGCCTGGCGCACATTTTGAAAGGCAGGCGCACACACGCGCGCCGCCGAGGAGCTGCTCTGCCCACGAAGTGTCATTTTGGCGAATTTCAGCGCGGCTTGGTGGTATCTGTGTCTAGCGTACAAACGCAATCTGGGTCAATCAATTTTGATTGCGGCACTCTATGAACGATTGCACAATGGAGACACACCACGATGTCTGGTCGGAAATGCCACTAGCAGCAGGGTGGTGGTGCAGAATTGACTGTTGGCGGGCACCGTCTCACAGGACTGACAGAGTGTGGTGTGCAGTGTGCCCCACTCTGTGTGTGCAGTAAGTGAAATGATTAATCGTTATTTGGAATTCAAGTAGCGAGTGCTGACCACGCTTAAGTGGTGCACTATTAGACGCCGCGAGAAAGGTGCTGCATGATACAATATTCAGCGGCATGCATTAGAGACCATATTGATTGTTGTTTGCTGAAGTTCACTTTCGGAACGTGGCCGTGATGAACGGACAGACGGATCGTTCGCCGAGTTGTTTGATGATTGAAACTGTCCAGTGGCGGCTGTGATTGCATGGAAAAATGAGCGTGTTTAGGAGGTAATCAAATGACATCGGTGATTACCATAATTCAGATGACATTGTGTGACTTTTTTTGCTTGAATTAATTGATATAAGACGCTCTACTTTGACGCTCTAAATTCGAATGGAATTGCGGGGAGACCGGTACGTATGGGGATCCTGAGTTAATTGTGTATTGAGACGACAGTGGGTGCTAGGCAGAATGAAATTCCACTCAATCCGGAGGACGAGGTATCAGGAGCGTGGCGTGGGCACATTTTAAAGGGCAACTCGAAAAATATACATTTGCAAAGGCTTTCTAAAATTGAATTGCGTATTGCGAATCACATATGCGAAAAGCAGTTCAAGCCAGTACAATAAAAATGCTACTAATAAGGGGGCTAAGTGGTAAGCCCTTCTGTTAGTAAGTAGCATTCACCACACATGACTTTAGAGGTTGTTGTAAAAAAACATTGTTTTTTCCTGACCCACTTCTTCTTCAATTGGTTGTCTACACTAAAGCATACAAAATATAAACACTGACAAGGTCCTAAAGATGGACGTTTCGAAAAGTGGGAAAGGTCTGGCCAGACCTAATTATTGTCGGAAGGGTCGGTAAAAAACACAGCAGCCATAGTCATAGTCAACATCATTCTGCTGGAGGACATATCAGTAGACATTTACAGCCGAGATGGCTCTGTTACTCAACTATCTCTTAAGCCCAAAGAAGCAGCGATTGGCAAGAGTAATTCTGCGCTTGATCTCGGTACTGGTGTTGTTGTCCCTATTTACTCCAGAACCTAGGTAGACGAAGTCCTTGACTACCTCAAAGTTTCTGCTGCCTATTATGACACTCTGTCCGAGACGTCGATCTTGTGTGTCCTTTCGTGATGACAGCATGTACTTTGTTTTGCCCTGGTTTATCGCTAGACCCATTTTAGCCGCTTCCGCTTCAATGCCAGCAAACGCCTCATTGACGGCTCGTTGTGTTCGTCCAATCACGTCAATGTCATCCGCGGAAGCAAGCAGTTGAACGGACTTTTGGAAGATCGTGCCTCTGGTGTTTACGTTCGAGTTTCTCACGATCTTCTCAAGTATGATGTTGAAGAAGTCACTTGACAGCGTGTCGCCTTGCCTAAAACCTTTTTTGACATTGAAGGTCTCGGTGAGTTCTTTACCGACCTTGATGGAGCAGCGAGAGTTCTCCATCGTCATCCTGCACAACCTGACGAGTTTGGCAGGAATGTCAAAACTAGACATGGCGTTGTATAGCTCGTCTCTATGCAGGCTGTCATATGCGGCCTTAAAGTCGACAAATAGGTGGTGGGTGTCGATCTGCATCTCTTGAGTCTTTTCCAGAATCTGCCGGAGTGTAAATTTTCGGTCTATTGTGGACTTTCCTGGCCTGAAACCGCACTGATAAGGACCTATCAGGTTGTTGACAAAGGGTTTCAGGTGTTCACACAGAACGGCAGAGAGTATCTTGTAAGCGATGTTAAGGAGGCTGATCCCTCGATTGTTGGCGCAGTCAAAGGGGTCTCCTTTCTTGTTGACCGGACAAACGACGCTGAGATTCCACTCATCGGGCATGCTTTCCTCCGACCATGTCTTACAGATGAGCTGGTGCATGCGCCCAACCAGCTGCCTTAAACAGTTCCGCGGGCAATCCTTCCGCTCCAGCAGCTTTGTTCGACTTCCGTCTAGATATCGCTATCTTGCCTTCGTCTAAGTCAGCTGACGGAATTCGTGTTCAACATCGTCCAAATTGAGTGAAACATTCTGCCTGACAGCGGAGTTTGTGTCGTCTTCGCTGTTTAACAGTCTACAGAAATGATGTTTTCCAGATTCTTAGCGATTCTACTACTAGTTGTCAATTTTCGTCCCTGCAGGCTTCGGTCCGAGGTCTATATCTTCCTGATACTTGTTTTGCCTTTTGGTAAAACTTTCGTAACACCTCTCCATCTCCACGACGTTCATGCTCTTTCTTTTTCTTTCTGAGAAGCCGGTGCTCTTCCCTTCTCTTCTGTTCGTTGAGCTCACGAACAGCTCTCGTTGTTCGATGCAGCGTTGTCTTGTAGGCCTCCTGCTTGGCTGCGTGTGCCTGCCTGCACTCGTCGTCAAACCATGGGTTCATTCTGGGTGGTGTCGTGAAACCCAGCACATCAGTGGCAGCTTCTTTGATAGCTTTTTGACAACGTTTCCATTCTTCTTCTATTGAATGTGCAGGCAGCGTCGAACTTTCAGAGAGTTTCAGAGAGACTCGGTCGGCAAAGTTCCTAGCGGTCGATTGCGATTGTAGCTTTCCGACGTCAAACCGTAGTGTTCTTTCTCGACTCTGTACTTCTCTCGATATCCTCTTCCTTACCTTGGCTACTACAAGGAAATGGTCCGAGTCGATGTTGGCTCCTCGAAACTTTCGGACATCGAGAATATTGGAGGAGTGTCTGACGTCGATCGCAATGTGATCAATCTGGTTGATCGGTTGGACGGTTAATTGATCAGGAGACCGCTAGGTCCCCTTATGGATATTGAGGTGTGGGAACCGCGTGCTCATCACAGGGAGGTTACGCCCCGAGGCGAAATCTATCAGCCTGAGTTCGTTTCCAGATGTGTTGTCAAGCAGGCTGTGTTTTCCGATGGCTCTAGCAAATATTTGTTCCTTCCCCAGCTGTGCGTTGAAATCTCCTAGAAGGATATTGCTGTCGTAGCTGGGGTATCGATAGTGTGTTCTTCCGAGCAGATCGTAGAAGTCGCTCTTTCTATCGCCATCCTTCTCCTCACTTGGGGCGAGGTCGCAAATCAGGCTGATGTTCCTGAGTTCAGCCTTGATGCGGATTGTTATATGGCGCTCGCTTACATACTTAAGGCTTAACTCGTTTCGTCTAAGTCTGCCTCGAACAACAAGTCTATATAAGCACTGCCTTCCTTCTCTGTAGCAACCGCCGTAGTATACGGTGCAGTTTCTCATCCTTCTTTTGGCCGGCTCATTCCACCGCACTTCCTAGGCAGCGGTTGCGACTGATTTGTAGCAGTTCAGGGCCTGCGCTGTTTCATCGGCTGCACGTGGTCTGTTAAGGGACCCCACATACCAAGTGCAAAACCGAAAGTCGTCAAGTCAGGATATTCCATTTCGAGGTACATACTATCAAGCTTCTGAAGGGTCCTAGGGTTAAGAAAAGGGACACAATCGTGGTCGCTGTTTTCCTATTCTCTTAAAATCAATTCCTACCACATTGAACTTCTCGAGCACAAAAACCGTATTAGCATCCAATTACGATTGTCAGGAGAGCAGCTTAAAATGGATGTAAGAAACAGTAGTGATTCTGTGTGGAAGTTATTCATATTCAGATGATTGCTACATATATCTCCTTGAATATTGATGTCAACACGTTTTGCAATTCGGCCATCGTGTCTAGGTTCAGTTCCCGTCACGAACCACTTCACACTCGAATAGTTTGGTCTCAAACTCTAATTGGCATCAGTGTAGAAACGATGGCCACCTACTGCCGTGAAGGAAACTTGCACAACAAGAGTGCTTAGTGTCGAAGCTAGACTCTGGTCCGCCTTGGGCGGGAGCGTCAAATTTCTTGCTACGGCGTAAAGTTTAATCAAGTCGACGGAAAAAATAGTAGTGTTTGAAGAATACACAGTCAACTGCAGGGCATGGAGGATATCATGTCTCTCCTCCCTAATGTCGGCTATGATCTGTCCACTTCAAGGCCTGTGGACATGAATAGTCCACTTCGTAGTACCTAAAGTGCGTTCATCCATTTTTTTCAACAGAATCATGCCGACAGTGACACTTATAATTCCATACGTGATTTGCTATGGTTAACTCGTCTATGCCTCCGAAAGCAGGCATAAGGGGGAAAAAGATTATCATTCCTACAAGACGAGTGTCGCTGTTGGACTCATGGTATATAATAGTGCAATTGACGAACTTATTGGAGTATAAACAGAGAAGGAAACATACAAAAGTAGACTTTACGGTCACTTGATGTTTGAGTGAGTCTATTTCTTGTGCGATATTAACATCTCCCAGAAATTGAATCAGGTATCAGTCAAGTAGGAGCATTGATGCCTTGGCAGCTGGCCAGATTTGACACCCAAACTAATTTTAAGAGTCTATCAAAAAGCACATGACATGCCGAGCATTCAATCAGTCATAAGATTTCCCCAATATGCATGTTGGCTTATCGACGCCTTTGTCTGGTTGTCTGTTTTTGCGCGTCCTTTTGTTGGTCGTCTCTTCCCAGAAAATCATAGTACAACTCCGCACATATTCAGCGTTTGATCGTACTGTGTAGTAGTGAAAGACTTGTCTACCTAGGCTCCGAAGTTAATACAAGCAATGACACCACAGCGGAGATAAAACGGGGGATCACGCTGAACGATCGCTGCATTTTCAAAGGCCACTGAGAAATAAAACCATCTCTAGAAGAATCAAGATACCCTTATATAAGACCTTGAAAGTTCCAGTCCTACTGTATGCAGAAGCATGGACACTAACCAAAGCGGACGAAGATATTCTTAGTCGCTTCGAGAGAAAAGTCGTCTTCGTTGCCTACGGTGGCACACGCAGCGAGAAGTTGACCTGCATAAGTTGAACGTGCGTGGGTGGAAGTAAGTAGCACAAGATTGGGCTACATGTAGAGGCATGTTGGCTGAGGTCTAGGTTCACCCTGGACTGTAGCGCCCGCCAAAGAAGAAGAAGAAGAAGATCTTACTGTGTTCTCCTGCATTAGATATCCGTCTCAGTCGACACGATCCACACCTGATTTGCTACATTACAGCTGATTACACTCACCAGTAGGCAAACTAAAGGCTTATTTGAAACAATTAATTTTATTTTTTTTTCACTTAAATCATAGAAAAATAACATTTTAGCCTTATTTGGTTCAGTTCTTGTTGTCTTTCGCACTTAGTGATGGTACGCGTACGCAGGGGCGGCAGCGTAGGCAACTGGAGCGGACTTGTACAAAGCTGGAGCGGCGGCATAGGCAACTGGAGCGGACTTGATCAAAGTTGGAGCAGCAGCATAAGCGATTGGAGCAGATTTGACAAGGGTTGGCGCAGCATAGGCAACTGGGGCGGCCTTAACGGCAACACCGAGAGGTTGACGGTTCACAACAGCGTTGAATCCGTGAACGGGATCGGCGGTGTACTGCACAGTCCTCTTGTAACCATCGGCATCAATCAGCGAGTATTCACCTTGAACCACGTCTCCGTCACGGCTCTCAACTTGGCTCTTGCTGTCGCCAGTGATGCTGTCTTGCACGTCATAGGAGAACTTGTACTGTGGATGAGGATCGTATGCCTCGACGTTCTTTGCCAACACCTGCTGAGCGACGGCAACCGGTGCTGCCTGATACACCTGAGTAGCTGGCAGGAGACCAGCACTGGCGGCGGAAACTACAGCAAGGACCACGATAAACTGTTTCGGAAAAGGACAGCGGTCAGATCGGATCTTACTCAAACTGCTGGAGGGTGTCTTACCTTAAATGCCATTTTTAGTGAACTGTTGGTTGGTTTGGTTGGATTCGATACGAACGAACTGAAGTGAATGATGATATTTCGTGGGCCGTGAGTAGCTTTTATATGGATCACCATGGACGCGGACCGTGGCAAGTACTTTAACTGTATCAAACTGGATTTCTTTGTTACTACCATATTGTCGGAGATAAACTTGCCGGCGAATCTGATCCAAAGTGAACAGCGATAATATTGACACGCTGGAGCACACATGCGTTTTGCGGCGGCAAAGATGGATGAAAGTGAAAGGAATGTCTGAGCGTAAATATTCTGGACAAGGACGCACGTTTTTTTTTGTTTGTTTGTTTCTTACCGGCGGAGTGGGAATGCATCGAAATTATCCCTTCGTGCGCAGGGAATGTGGGTCAGCCGTTCATGTGACCTTGACTCAATTCTCTGTCGGAGTGCAGTAAATGATGTTCAGCGTAATGACTGAGAATGTCCGAAAGTCCCACTTTGGATGGAAACCCATCTGGCAATGGAGATGATTGATAAAAGTCTGCTGCCGTCGCTGTATGTTTCTCGTTTCATTCCTTTCCAAAGGTGTTCTCATTTTGATGGAAGCAAGGTTTTTTTTTGTGTACGGGTGGTCGCTGCATGGGCGAATGGAGTCCTAATTAAAAGAAGATCATGCGCGTTAATAAACTTTAAGGTGTTGCTTGATAAACTTTGTTTTTTCTCTTGGGCAGTTGATGAGCCAGTTAATTGGGGGAAATGTACAATGTGATAGCTGGCATTCTCGAAGAAGCAGGTTCTCACATTAACAATGGGAATCGATTGCTTTTTTTGGATGCGATGAAGTAAAGAAGGCGACGCACAGTGTGTTATTTTGCACATCTTGCGGAATTTGATTTAAGAATCAAAGCCGTCCAAATGTTTTTTTATCAAACGTCGTATTGATGTCAAAATTCAGTCCTTAATGTTTTGGGAAAAAAATGGTGGTATTCATCGTTTAGTAACATCGCAATCAAATATCTACCGACTTGAGAACGACTGACGAAAATGCTCCACGTATTCCTATAGGAGATTTGAACTAGCCTCAGCGGCTGAAATATTCCAGGATATGATGTGTAAAGTCCTCATAAGCTTTAAAAAATACAGACTGCAATAGATGGCATCTTTGTAAGCGAGTCTTGCACGATCTTCTCAAGTGCAATGTTGAAAAAATCACATGACAGCGCGTCGCCTTGCCTAAAGCCTTTTTTTTGTCATATCTTCTTCTTCTTCTTCTTTGTGTGGCGCTACAGTCCGGAGTGGACCTGAGCCTCAACCAACATACCTCTCCAAATAGCGCGATGCTTGGCTAGCTGTCTCCAGTTTTGCACACCAAGTTGGTAGAGGTACTTCTCCACTTGGGTGCGCCACCTTAAACGCGGGCGTCCTCTGTTGCGTTGCCCGACAGGTTCGGATTCGAAGATTCCTCGGGCCGGAGTTGTGGTGTCCATACGCTCTACATGACCTAGCCACCGTAGGCGTTGGATCCGTAGACGCCTTACTAGGCTCATGTCGCTGTACAGCCTGTACAGTTCGTGATTGAATCTTCTCCTCCAAAACCCGTCAACACAAGCAGGACCAAAGATCGTGCGTAGAACTTTTGTCTCAAAGAGACCAAGGACTTCTTCATCCGCTTTCGAGATTGTCCATGCCTCCGCGACGTATAGCAGGACTGGGATGATCAGAGTCTTATATAGAGTCAACTTGGTTCTTCGAGAGAGGGCTCTATTACTCAATTGCCTCTTGAGCCCGAAGAAACAGCGGTTGGCAAGAGTTATCCTACGCTTGATCTCGGTACTGATGTTATTAGTACAGTTTACTCCGGAGCCGAGGTAAGTGAAGTCCTTGACTACCTCGAAGTTATAGCTGCCCATTGTGACGCTCTGTCCAAGACGTCGATGTTGACTTTTTGCCTAAGTCTGCCTCGAACAACAAATACACATCCAAATAAGCGCCTCTCTCTGCTGCAATCACCGTAGTAGATGTCGCAGTTTTTCATCCTCTTCTTGCCCGGCCCATTCCATCGCACTTCCTGGATGGTGGTGATATCTGCTTTATAGCAGTCAAGGGCCTCCGCGAGTCCTTCGGCTGCACGTGGCCTGTTAAGAGACCTCGAAAGAGAATTCGAAATTTTTGTTATATGGGGCCTTAAAATTGACAAATAGGTGGTCTGTGTCGATCCGTATCTCTTGGGTTTTTTCGAGGATCTGCCGTAATGTGAAGATTTGATCGATAGTGGACTTCCCAGGCCTGAAACCGCACTGATAAGGACCTATCAGGTTGTTGACGAATGGTTTCAGGCGCTCACACAGAACGGCAGAGAAGATTTTGTAGGCGATGTTAAGGAGACTTATCCCCCGATAGTTGGCGCAGTCAAAGGGGTCTCCTTTCTTGTGGATCGGGCAAACGATACTAAGATTCCACTCGTCGGGCATGCTTTCCTCCGACCATCATATCCTACAGATGAGTTGGTGCATGCGCCCAACCAGGTCATCTCCAGCTGCCTTAAACAGTTCCGCGGACAATCCATCCGCTCCAGCAGCTTTGTTCGACTTCAGTCTCGATATCACTGCCTTGACTTCGTCTAGATCGGGGGGACGGAATTCTCTTCTATCGTCGTCCATTGCGTGGAGTGGTGTCCTCTTCGCCGTTGAACAGTCTGCAGAAGTGATCCTTTCAGATTCTCAGTATCGACTGCGACTCTACTACGAGTTGTCCCTCTTCGTTGCGACAGGCTTCTGTCCGATGTTTGTACCCTTTGGATAGTTGTTTCACCCGCTGGTAAGACTTTCGGACATTATTTCTGCCGTACCACCTCTCCATTTCCTCGATCGCGCGAGTTACGTCTCCCACCTGTCACCAGCTCGGCCCTTGAGTCTCCACAATCCACACGTGCCTACCGGATGCGATGTCAGCAGAACCACATGTATTGTAGCTTTATCAAACTCGATGTGATTGCACAGGTGATCGCATGAACTGCAGACTTGCCCATTCAGCGTCTGGGAGCCTTCCGCTCCACATAAAGTTCATGCACTCACCTCTGCAAATGAGAAGTATCATTATATATTGTCATAATTAATTTTGTCAGTCTCAAGAGTGCAGTCGCACAATAAAGTTGTGATTTTTTTATAAATCGGTTGGTCAAAAGACTTATTTCGCGCTTCTCATGCTCCTTCTTTTTCTTTTTGAGAAGCCGGTGCTCTTCCCTTCTTTTGAGTTCGTAGAGCTCACGAACCGCTCTCGTCGTTCTATCCAGCGTCGCCTTATATGCTGCTAGCTTCGATGAATGCGCCTGCCGACACTCATTGTCAAATTATGGGTTTTTACTAGGCGCCGTTTTAAAACCCAACACATCAGAGGCAGCTTCACTGATGGCGTTTTGACAACGGTTCCACTGTTCGTCGATTGTTTCGCCTAGCAGGGTTGGACTCTTTGAGAGCTTCAGGAAGACTCGATCGGAAAAGTTCCCAGGTGTCGATTGCGATTGTAGCTCACACATTTGGTACTTTAACATTTCACATTTTCACCTCCTTATAGCGTCAAATGTCCCCAAGAGTGACTTGCCTACAATCTGGAAACATTCCATGAGTAATGGTCGTCAAGTTTAGCAAAGGAAGTGATATTATAACATGCGTAAAGGAATTCAATCTTAAGTTGAATTTTAATAAAATTCCTTCCCATTTTATATTTCACCTTCAATACGTTGGTATGAACTTTGAAGAATTATTTCCAAATTTAATTTAAAGACAGATATTATACTCGTTCTGTTTCAAAAAATTATCAAATATTTCGACGTTCAAATATTTGGGTTCAAATGCAACGTGGCAATGGTCAATACAATCCAATATGCTTCCAGTGATATGAACATACCTTCTGATCACAATCAGTTTTTTAAGCTGCTCCTCCTTTTCGCCCGTAACGGAGGCTTTTTCAAATAAATGCTCTCTTTCTTCCTTTGTTTTGGACGTTTCAGATGTTCAATATGGTTCTCATGTATTCCCAGATGATGCAAAAACAACAAGCCGCCCAAAAGGGCAAGAGACAACGGAGTTGGATATATCTATTAGTCAGCCAATTGAATATGTCCCAAAATGGAACAGATAATAGTATAATATAGTTACTCTGTCCAGTGCTGAGTCGGAAGCTCATTCAACTGCAAACCGTAGCAAACATATAGATTCTTGCAATAAACACTCATTCTCACCGCTTGTGTGCGCCTATTTGCCCGTTCTACATTAACAACTGAAGAAGAGATTAAAAAAGTGTCAAAGATTCTGTTCTACTTGCATTAAGCGGATTATAAGCATCTTGAAAACATCAGTTATTTCAAGTAGCATTTTCGCTGCTTTATGTAACCGAAAGCTGGACGCTAATCTAAACTGCAGAGCTGATTCTTGGTGCCTTCGAAAGAAAAATTCTACGTCGGATGTACGCTATCGTGTGCGAGGAAGGCGAATGGAGGAGAAGGCACAACAGCGGATTCTACCACTTGTACCGAGCTGTGGATGTAGTCCGGGAAGCAAAAATTCGTCGACTACACTGGCTCGGCCACATCGAGAGCATGGACATCAACGCTGCAGGGGGTCTTCGAATCGGAGCCTACTAGCTCGAAAAGAAGACGAAGACCAAACTTTTAATGTAGGGATCAAGTCATTGCGGAATCAAGATACTTGATAATTAAGCAGCTCAGGACCCACGACCGTCACCGATAAAAGGCAGCAATTGCTCAGGCTCGGACAATCCACGGGTGGCCGGCCTGGCAAGTAAGTAAGACCCGATGCTCGATGTGCTGGACAGGTACAAGTGATACAGGTCCCCAGTTTCTGATACGACATCTTAGTTACGACAGTGGTTTTGTTTTGTTGATTTGGACTTTCTTATGTATTTTCATTTTTTAAATTCATTGTATGTGGTAAAAGCATGTTTATTTTCTAAACAAAAAATGCTTAATCTAATTAGAAGAACAATTTTTGACTATTTATAACTTAATGCCGTGGTTGTATTTTTTGCTAAACTGATCTTTAAATTATGTCTTTCGACTTACCCTAATAACTGCACGTAATAAGACTAAGAGAAAAATGTATATTCTCAGAAGCCGGTTCGCCATCGACCTTTGCGGGTCTCACGGGGGTAAGCATGACCTCCAGTGGCACCAGACTATAGTGATGCGAATGACATTGATCATATTTCTATAAGCAGCCACTGTTTGTTCTACGCCCAGAATACACGTGGAGTCGACAACGGGCTGGAACGAGATCATCATCGCGTCATATATCATATACCTGATGCAAAATCAACAGGCTCAAGGAATGCCAAGTGGCTCAACAAATTTGCTATCAACTTGTCATAGAAACAGATGTACTCAACAGCTCTGGACAGAGCGTGAATGACTACTGGAAGGCTGTGAAAAAATCTATTGTCGGTAAATAATAGAAACATCGATGAGCGTAGGAAATTCATCGACCTCAGCTGCAGAGAAAGTGGTGGCCCGTGGCGTTGTGAGTATGTGCGTCGACCCCAACCTCGACGTCGTAGGTTCGATTCCAGCTCTGTGCGACAAAAATAATTTTCACGGCCCCACCTCTTTCGAACAATGCTCAAAGAGTATTTCCTGTCAACAAAAAGCTTCTCAAACTTGGCCGTTCGGAGTCGGCATAAAACTTTAGGTCCCTTCCACTCGTGAGAGAACAATAGCACGTACCACACGAGTGGTTGCTGAGAAGCTAGGCCCTGCTCCCCTTTGGGCTGTAGTGCCACTCATATTATTATTATAGCTGCAGAGAAAGCGGAACTTGAAGCCCAATATTCTTCTTCTTCTTTAGGTGGCGCTACAGTCCGGGGTGGACCTGTGCCTCAACCAACATGCCTCTCCAACTAGCGCGATCTTTGGCTAGCTGTCTCCAGTTTCGCACTCCAAGTTGGTTGAGCTCCTTCTCCACTTGGATGCGCCACCTTAAACGCGGGCGTCCTCTGTTGCTTTGCCCGACAGGTTCGGATTCGAAGATTACCGAAGCCCAATATAGAGCGAAACAAAGTATGTAAGTATGCAAGTGTTAGTAACCGAGTGTTGGCCAACAAAATAACGAGCCATTTGTGATAATAGGTGGTGAACGACTGTGACATTCATTTAATCAGATTGTGTTGAATCTCTTTCACACACATTGTAGTTGTAAGACCTGCATTCCAATCTGGAAGGAATTCTCGCTAAGAAGTGAAAACGAAGAAAAATGGTGACATCCTTATAATCGACATTTTAATGTTAAAATTCTCTAAGTCTACCGTAGATCGCTTAAAATACTCTCTTAAAAGTGAGAGGATCAACCCCTATAAGATGTGGGCACAGATTTGCCATGGGCTTGGCTAACATAGGCTCCTTGGGCTGGTTTATTGAAATACTGCCCTTCATACGACCTTTGCGTTGGAGAGCCAGCATGGACGACTGGGGCGGCCTTTGTGAAAGACTGCGCTTGTTGACCTGAATAAGTTGCTGGAGTCTTCTTATTAAGATATTGCTTGTGGTACGAGGCTTTAGCTGGTGCAGGGTTGTACGCTCCTGAGGCGGACTTTAGCTCTGACTGTCGAACGTATGTGGCTTGAGTTGGTGCAGTCGCATAGGCAGACGGTGCTGATTTGAATGTTGCAGCAGTGGCTGGAGCAGCATGAGTAACTTGTGCCTTTGTAGCTGGTTTAAGTGCATAATTAAGTGGCTCCCGTTGAACGACAGCATTGAATCCGTGCTCAGGATCAGCTGTGTAGTGAACAACCCTCTTGAAGCCGTCGGCATCGATCAAAGAGTACTCGCCATGCACCACATCCCCGTCACGAGACTCGAATTGGCTCTTCACATCACCAGTGTGCTCATCGTTGATGGCGTAGGAAAACTTGTACTTTGATTCAGCCTGCGGTTCCGATTGCTTGGCGTGGTATTGTTGAGCAGGAACTACTCCAGCTGTGGCTAGAGACATCAGAGCCAAGGCGATCGTGAGCTAAAAGAAAAGAAAACGTTCAAATTAAAACCGATTTGATTAAGAAATGCTGTCCATCTTTACTTTGAACGCCATTATTGGGAATGCTTAGCAAGACTGTGCAGATCGGTTGCCGAAAGCTGATTGATGCTGTGACCTGTGATAATCATGCTTTATATGAAGAGCTCGAAGCCCATTTGGATTACTGCGCCCATTCATTGTTGCGGATGAGACACAAGGCGACTATAAATTTGGAAATATGAATGGTGTGCCCCACTTGATTTAGTGACAGTTGCACACAGCTTAGTGAGACCAATTGATCACAGATGATCTGGACGTTGTGAAATGCCATTTGTCATCGATAGTTTTGCAAAGGTTTATGTAAATTTCTTTTGTGGATGCAGCGACGAAAGGTATTGTGCGTGCCAGCGATTTATAAGACGGACGGTTGAAAGATTAAATTAAAGAGGTGATGGCTACTTGAGTTGGACACGAGCAATGTTGGTGTGGCTCTTTCGTGTGCTGGGGTGGGGAGGCTGATATAGATAAATGGGAAGACCGAAGTCGACAACCATTAGTAACTCGTTTGGTGCGACGGTGAATATCGCAGTTATTATGGTCAGAGAATAGATCATTCGATTTATTTGAGTAAAACTTGTGTTTGTTAGGTTAGTAAGGCATTTTCATTGGATTTCACAGTTAATATTCCAACTCCCACAGCAAGCCTATAAGGCCTCCTATGACACCGGCAACGATTTTGGATTCAGGTTGGGCATGAATCCATACATGCCGCGTGTAAACTGGTGTCCAACAGACAAAAAACATGGCACTGGTGCCTACCTGATGGACTTCGAGAAAGCGTTCGACACCGTTTGGTTGGAGGGCCTCTTCCTCAAGCTCGTTAGGCTCGGCATATGTAAACCATTGTTGTACATGGCCTATGACAAGATAACAGCTAAAAAGTTCGTCGTGAAATGTGGCGATGTAACTTATTTCACGGTCTTTGACATCAAAAACGGTCTGCAACAGAAAGCGGTTAACTCGCCGATCTTGTTTTCAATATTCACTGTAAATCTAATAGGTTCAATGCTGTACTTAATTGCTTACGCCGACGATCTACTAATCAAGTGCAAAGGTGGGAAGCAACGTGACTTAAAAAAAATTCAGCTATACAACTGAGAGTTGATTATCAACTGCGTGAAGTGTGAATCCTTTTTAGGACCTCGGAGTACATTGCATCCTTTCACAAACTAGAGTAAGTTCGGCATTGTTACAGGGACGACTGTCACGTGTGAAAAATAGGGACCTTGGCATTTGTTTGGATCAATATCAGAATTTTGAGAAACGTATAGATATTGTTCTAACCAAAGCAGAAAAGGCATTTGCTGTGACAAGGTGCTTGTTTTACAGCAGCCATCTTGATATCAGGGTGAAGGTAATCTCCTACATGACTCCACATATGGTTGTCCACTGTGGTTCAACGTGAGTCCTTTCCAGATGGAAAAGATGAGGTTGTTCAGGTTCGAGCGCGCCTCAACGGATTTATTCTTCGCGAAGCGTTCCTCTATCTCGACACAAATGGCCGAATACAGGTTCCACAAGGATGTCCTGTAATCCTCCATGTCGCACGACGAACAGCCGACTGCAATACGAACGGTCACGAAGATCTCCTCCTGTTCAGTAGAGCGATCTCTGCTCGAGACAGGAGAGAATCCGCCAAAAAAAGGCAGTATTACTGGTGGTTTGCACCAAAATCAATACCCGCCGCTAGATTTTGAAATCCTAAGACCGGTAGTCTTGAAAGGGGCTCAAAATAGTCCAACGGGCGAGGAGGTAATTTTGGCAATTGCATCAATAGAAATTGGTATATCTTTCGGTGTCGATGGAATTGGGACAAAATGCTTGGCAATGGAAAGAAGTGTGACTATTTGCCTCGGTAGAAGAACAACACACCAAAAAATGGTACCCCAGAATGCATTGTTATGTAATAATCATCGCCACTTGAATGCGATTCCAACAAGGAAGAACAAAGAGTACAACAAAGATCTACGTTAAAATTAAATCCTGACTGCTTCGTTAGTCGGGACTGCTTGTAAGACGAAGATGGCATTATCATCACGAAAAAAAGCGCTACCGATCGACGACAGATATAATGAGAGTCATCGCCTAGATTCAGTCTAATCTTTGCAACAGAGTCCTCAAAACTCAACCTCTCGGATGCTCGCTTTTCAGTGAACTCCATGGCACCACCTAAGCGATGCCATTTAAAGAATTTTTAAACACAACTTATTTTTTTTTGATTTAGTGCGGCTCTTTGGATAGCGTCAAAATATCTAAAGCCAACAGAAACTGCGGAAATGTGAGAAACTCAGACGCTATTCTGTTGATTCGTCTTCAAAAACAGAGAGGCAATGTATTCGTAAAAAATGTTATAAAAGTCTTATTTATTGTGATATTTAAATTTAAAAGCTGGGACAAGTCTAAGCATGGAAATATGACTCAGATTGACTACCGTAGCCAACCTGGGCAGGCGCAGCAGCATAACCCAGAGAAGCTGATTTGTAGAGAGCTGGAGCAGCATAGGACACCGGAGCTGATTTAAATAGAGCTGGAGCAGCATAAGCTACCGGCGCAGCCTTAACAACTGGAGCCGCCTTCACTGCGTATCCCAAGGGCTCACGGTGAACAACAGCGTTGAATCCATGCTCATGGTCGGCGGTGTACTGCACCACCCTCTTGTACCCATCGGAGTCGATCAGCGAGTACTCGCCCTGCACGAGATCTCCATCACGGGACTCGACTTGGCTCTTGACATCTCCCGTGTGCTCATCGTTGACAGCGTATGAAAATTGGTACTTTGGATATGCGTTGTATGACTCAACGTTCTTTGAGTACACTGGCTGGGCGACGGCAATGGTCTGAGGAACGGCGGCATGGTACTGCTGGGCGGGGATAAGTCCTGCACTGGCTACAGCCACCAAGGTGAGAGCTACGATGAACTGGAGGAAAGGAGATGAACGTTAGAAAGGGGGGAAAATAATTCCCTGTGAATATCCTTACTTTGAATGCCATTTTTGCTTGAAGGAGTGAATGCTGGAAATGGTTCCTAAGCGGTAGTGAACAGTTGATTGATGCTGACTTTGAGATCTGCAGCGCTTTTTATTCGAATCGTGGGCAACACACATCATAGCTTGGCAATTGTTAGCTTTTGCTTCGCCGATCAACGAAAGTGACAACGAAAGGTTACAAGGTTTGGCCGCAAACGAAAGGCACACTCCTGCGAACAATCGAAATGTAGAGCGGTGTTAGCCGGTTCAGTGGGGTGTCATAATCTTGATTTTATGCAACACATTGACTTTGCAGCAACTTCAATCGGTCTTTAATGATCAATTCCAATTGTGTTGTTGAGTGGCGAATTTCTTTTCTCTTGATGAACGAGTTTTTAATTGTTGCTGTCGCGCGTTCTGTCTTGTGGAGGTGTGTGATTCAGGTCGGGACTGAGTAACATCAGCGGGTATTAGTTTATGACTGCAGGTGTAACCTGTTTTGTAGTTCAGCTACCATTCGCTGACATGTGTAGACAGTAATGCGAAATGAAACTAACTAGTGCACACGCATGAATTTGATGAACGAGTGACACTGACTGAATTTTATGTGGTGGCAACGGTGTCGAGTCGACATTGATGCAATTACTGTACAGAATCGAGATTCCGGTTTCCGGTGATTAACATAGTTCTCTGCCTCTATCGATCAAACGTGGATGCTACCTTAACAGTTGCGGTTTCTTCGAGTTCAAGAGATGGCTGATCACTAAAAAAAGCGTATGAATGAGTTCTTGTTCATGTTTCCCTTCCAGTTTGGTTCCAATCGATCATCAGTAGTTGACATACGGATTCCTAAAAATCTGTAATTACACCTAGATCTGTACGCAAGTCAATTGACACTTCTTTGAATCGGTACATGATTGGGTTGGAAATTGGCAGTAAATTCATCATAACATGCCGGCCTTACTCGAAGCGTTTGAGTGTGTAACGCGCTATGAACATGAGCCGCGAATTGCAAACCTTACAGATTTTTTATAATTTATTCACATAGATTCACATGTTCTTGTTGGTGGCTATTGGCTTTTGTCAATTCAAAAAAATGTAATCGAAGCTTGAAACGTATGAGAGGCTAAACGAGATATTCCGCCAGACACCACAAGGGAAAAAAACAGGACGGTTGATTTCTAATATTTTGAGGTAGTGAAGGAGTTTGTCTGCCTCCGGGCAAACATGAACTGCGCAAATGACATCCTTCTGGAGATCCGACGTAGAACCGCTCTTGTCAATAGCTACTACTTCGGTTTGCCAAAACATATATTCTCAAAACCATTGACTTAAGTACCAATACCATGCCCCTCAAAACACTTAATTTGCCAGTTCTGTATGTGGACTCGTAAGCTGGGCGGTTACAAAACAACATACATTGGTACCATCAAGGCAAGCTGCGTAGGATCTATGATCTGCGAGGAATCAGAATGGAAGAGAAGACACAACCGCGAACTCTACGGGTTGAACGAAGGTCAAAGACTTCGACTGCACACTCGCGGCAAGACCAAGCGCATGAGCACCAAAGAAGTTGATGATTCGCTTAAGATGCTTAGAATGCGAACCTTCGGGTTCGAGAAAGAGAAGAAGACGGTACCATCGGTATAAAGCTCAAGTCACCGCGGACCCAGGACAGTTTTCCAATGACTGAAAGTAGCACGCTTTGGACCGCCAGCCAAGGGACGTCATTTTCAGCTCTTGCCTAGAGTACGTTATTGACAACATTATTTCCTTTCGCGACGTATTCCTGCAAGAACTGCTAGTTATATCTTGGGTATCTACTATACAGGGCAAGAAAACTTGTGCAGAATGCAAGTTAACACAAAGCATACATTATCGTCCGTGATGGCACGTGGCGTTGTGGATATGTGCGTCGACCCAAACGTACATGGACCTTCGTACCCAGGTTCAACAAAATACTGTTCCGACAAAATACTTTTCATGGTCCCACCTCTTTCAATGGGTGGTCAGTTACATGCTCAGTAACGTGCTCAAGGAGTATTCGTCTATAAGAAGCTTCCCTAACTTTGCCAAAGCGATTGCAAAATGTAAGAACTACATTAATCTTGGTGTAGTCCTAACATTTTGCAATCGCTTGAGTGTTTTCTTAAGCAGGTACGGTGTGAATGATAATGTTGCAGAGCTCTAGGTAAGATGCTTGTGGTCTTTTATTAAAAAAAAATATATCCTGACTAAAGCTAACTATGCTAGAAGACTAGTGTGAAGAATATCTGTCTATTCTGAGATGAGACATGAAGAATAAAAAGGAGGGGTACTAAAAAAAAGTCGGATGAGGAGTTGCGGATCCATGTTGATTATCCTCATCTTCAATAACCCGACTGACACACTAAAGTTGTCGCGCTAGCGATTGAGACCAAATTATTGTAGCTTACCCAATCCAGAAAGGTTAGAATTACTCATGTAGTGTGTGAGTGATGGACACTCTGCAAAGAAAAAAAAAAAAACACGGGTTACTTCTCGACGTGCTTCAATGGGACACCTTTAATGTATAGTTTGTAGTTGCGCGGTTGGAAGTGGGCTGAGCATAAATGCACGGAAAACTGAAATCGTCCTCTTGACTAGGAAAAATATAATTCTTCACATCGACCCGCCCTCCCTTAATGGCACCTGTCTACAATTCGCAAATAAGACGAAACACGTTGGGCTCTATTAGTCCAACTTTTCCATTTGACTAAAGTCTTGCTGTCAATGGCTTGACTGCTGTTTTGAATATACCAAAATGACAAGAGAAAAAAATCTTAATAAGGTTAATCTCGACTGTACCGCACCTAGATACTTCCCAGGGAGAAACATCGAAATCCTGATTCCGGAAAGAGACCTGTGGCGTGGCGGACATATTACTTTTAGTTAAGCCATAAGCGTATACACAGACGAATTCTATGGCATATTCTCTGAACATATTAAACTAAGCAAATCCCTTCGTCTACCTAACTACTGTAGTGTCCTCCAATCGGAAGTTATGTCAAATCCAAATGCGTTTCTTTACGGATAGCCCGGCAGCTGTAAAAAAGCTAACTTCGATCTCTCTAAACCCTAAAATAGTCATAAGCTGCCAGTAAACAAACTTCTACAAACAATGGGCCGAACAGAAAATGACACCTTCCGAATGTGTAAAGAGGCGAAGAAACTTCAGAGCACATCCTGTCTCACTGCAACTGCCTGGTCAGGACACGTCTTCCACACAGGGGCGGATACTATCTTGAAGCGGACAAAATTACCGCCAGTTCATTAAAAAATATACTAAGTTTCATTAACTCAGGATCCCTGCAAATATCTTAAGGAGATATCCGAACAGTTTCAAATTTGACTCTGCTGCGTGCCATGACAGAGAGGCATCGAGGGAAAGTGTGGAGCTGACACAATTGAAAATATAGCCACAATACTGAATGTCGATGAAATCTGTTGTGCCATAGGTACAAACTTTATTAGCTACCTTCAAAGCTAGAATTGTAGGTTCAAGTGCGTTGGGGTCAACGACAAGGAGCCATGGGCCGCAGCTTAACCTTCTTAACAAACAAACAAAAATCAGAAGGAACGGTACCAATTTCATTTTCATTTCATATCATTTATTGATTTTAGATGTACATTAAGAACATACAATTCTTTTTGGGTACAAAAAGGTCTTAGACCGTACCTGTGTACAGCATGAATGAAGAAATGTCTACGGGATGTTTAACATGTATGGACAGAAGGTTTCAACGTAATATTACGACTCGATCGACAGAAGGTTAGTTTCTCATAAAGGAAGTCAGGCTGTTTCCAATGAATTATTGTAAAGAGTTGCATGCATGACCTGTATTTTAAAAATGCGTCTAATTCACATCCTGGGAGAATGCGGCGTTGTGCCGAGACATGATCAAATCTTTGAAGGTTAAAAACATACCGTGCAGTCGCGTTGATTGCTTTTACCAATTTTTGCATTGAGCAGTTATCACAGTCGGGGAACAACTCACACCTATACGTTAATAAAGACACTATGAGTGCTTTTCAAAGTTTTAGTTTGACACTGATAGGTAGTACAAATTTGCTAATTGACAAACCTCCAATCTCCAAGCAAATCCTTCCCAACCTTGATCCTAAAAGATATAAAAGTCTGGTCGCCCTCAGAGGAACCTAAATTAGTACTGCAGTGGGTACAATTACCAAACCATACCTTTAGGTCTTAAGACTGGAACTATTCTTAAATGACTTCTTCAGAAGCTACCTAGATGAAGAATAGGAGGAAAATGTACAGCACTTCGTCTGCAGCTGCCCTGCTGCTACTTTTTCGACAATCTAAACTAACTCAGCAAGACAGCAGGAAACAAAAAATGCTGCAGTTCACTGACAACACGGGCTGGCTGTTTTAGAAAACACGCCAACTTTATGGGCGTATGTAACAATTTAATGCCATTTAACTTAACATAGCGTGTATAGTACACAAGTGTTCTCGACATAACCAAAATCTCTGGTCAGTACCGAGTGCATGCTAAAGTTTCATCTGGATGCACTACTTCATCGGATGTCATTGATTATGGCAGAGTTTTCTAAGCGGACGTGATAGTCAAAGTCGCGTCCTAATTGGCGGTCAAAATGACATCAAAGCAATAAAAAACTAAGTGCAAGCTGGTCGCATGAAGGGCGCACGGTTCTCGACACGCAGTAGTCGATTACACTCTGCTAAAGTGAGTGGTGACGTGGGAAAAAAACAGGGCACTCCCCACTTTCCTAGTCTCTCTCAATATTGCCAAAAAGAACACTGAGGGAACATTTCTGACAAGACCTTCAATAAAACAACAAATTACATCCAAAGGCTTTTCCCACGTTTATTAGAATATCAGGATATCTGAGCACCACAATAAGAACGAATATTAAGTACCACGGCATAGGAGCAACGAGATTACATTCTCCGAAGGGACATTAGTGAGACGCGTCTATCGACTTCAATAACCTACCGTTCAATTAAGACAAGCATGACTTAAACAATAAAAAAAAATTTTATTTATAAAACTTAATAGATTATTTCATAACACTCGCTTAGTGACTGTAGGAGTACGATGGGGCTGCAGCATACGCAACAGGTTCAGACTTGACAATAGCCGGGCTGCCATACGCCAAGGAAGCCTGCTTGACGAGAGCAACTGGTGCGGACTTGACAAAAGCTGGTTGAGCATATGCTACTGGTGCGGCTTTCACAGCATACCCCAAAGGCTCACGGTGAACAACAGCGTTGAATCCATGCTCATGGTCGGCGGTGTACTGCACCACCCTCTTGTACCCGTCGGAGTCGATCAGCGAGTACTCGCCCTGCACGAGATCTCCATCACGGGACTCGACTTGGCTCTTGACATCTCCGGTGTGTTCGTCGTTGACTGCGTAAGCGAACTGGTATTTCGGATGTGGATCATAGGACTCCTCGGCCTTGGCATAGACTGGTTGAGCCACCGCGATGGTCTTCGGAGCAGCCTGGTACAGTTGTTGTGCGGGGATGAGTCCAGCACTGGCCATGGCCACAAGGGAGAGAGCAATGACAATCTGTGGAAGTAGAAGTTGTTATGAATCGATTTTTGAAACAGAGTAGTCCTGGCTATGTCCTTACTTGTGAGACCATCATTCCAATGTTTGAGTGAAATTGGTTTGATCGCTGGTGGAGCGGTGATTGATGTCGTCTGTGGGTCATGCAGCGCCTTTTATTCACAAGATTTCGGATTAACACGGTCCCTACCTTAATCTTCGATTGGTTATTTTTGTTTTTGTTCGAGTGAATGCGAATGTGAAAGTGGCGTGGCTTGCCGAATATGAAAGGTGTCCAACTGCTTAAACACCGGCTACAATAACCGTAGCGAATAGGCTATCAGTTCGCTCAGATCTGCTACAATTCGATATCTGCGGGGCACAACACAAAACATATCATAACGCATTGATATTTGCTGTTTTAATGTCTGTGCGCGGGTTGGTAAGAGATTTTGATTTATTTTGAGTAGCTTATGTGTGAACGTGCGTACTGATTTTTGCATGTAAGCTGTGTGACTATTACCCAATAAATGGCGGCCTGTAATAGCGAATTCTTAGGGGAGTGGAGACATATTCGACATATTGAGTAGACCGATCGTTAAATTGGTCCTTTCATGCGATATCGCGCAGAATTACTCTCGCCAATCGCTGCGTCTTTGGGCTCAAGAGGCAATTGAACAACAGAGCCATCTCTCGAAGCAGCAACCTGATTTTATATAAGACCCTGGTCATCCTTGTCTTCCTCCATGGCATAGGGACATGGACGCTATTGAAAGCCGATCAAGAAGCTCTTGCTTATTTTGAGAGAAAAGTTCTGCTTGCGATCTTTGGCCCTGTATGCCTTGATGGCGTTTGGAGGAGAAGATTCAACCGCGAATTGAACAGGATGTACAGCGGCATGCACCTAGTTAAGCGTCTTCACATCCAACGCTTAGGCTGGCTAGGTCATGTAGAGCGAATGGACACTACAGCTTCGTCCCAAACAGTCTTCGATTCTGAACCATTGGGACAAGGCAACAGAGGACATCCTCGAACGAGACGGTGCCACAAGCTGAAAAGGACCTCAACCGACTTGGTGTGCACAGCTGGGGCAGCTGGCGAAAAATCGTGCTGGCTGGAGGGGCTTGTTGGATGAGGTCCAGGTAGTGCCAAACAAATAAGAATTCACTTTCTCGTCTACAAATAGTCGATGCAACGTTCCCAATCCCACATTAACTTTGCTTGACTTAAATTAAAACCATAAGGAATTATCGAACTTCTGCGTTACCCTCTATGGTACATCACTTGCGTCAGACCTCTCCAAGTTTGGTCTCAGTACTACGCCTGTCATTGAATTCGTCTCGAAGCAGTCCAACTTTACGTCTTTTGGTTCGCTTTACGTGCTACCCCATGTTCCGATAGCACTGCTTGAGAACCTTAGAAAGATCGGCTTGCAAGACACCTGACAACATCCGCGTTTATCGACTGCGAGTCGATTAGCCTGGCTTTCTGAAAATGTTCCTCCCAACTCCAATTCTTGTCATCGATTGGGACTGCACCTCTTTTCATTCCTATCTGCACAAATCTATTGCAATTCCCATGAATTATCCGCCTTGTCTGTGAAAAATGGTCCACACGTACCCTCATTATGCTCTAGTTGCACTCTAGCAGTCCTTCATAAAGCGTTGCAATGTTTTTTTTACGGTGGTGACTTCAGCTTATAAAAAGCTGCAACCAACTAGCCGCACATCTAATTAATATTTCGGCACCAACCTCGTCATGTTAGCCATAGTCGTCAGCTACTATAGTTATTGCTATTTGTATAGAAACCAATTGAAAATGTCCGATCATAATATTGGGTGCCTCACCGGTCAAAGCTCCGAGCAATTAACTACCTCCAGTCAGCCACTGGGAACTTTGCCGACCGAGTCTCCCTGAAACTCTCTCAATGTTCGACGCTGCCTGCACATTCAATAGAAGAAGAATGGAAACGTTGTCAAAAAGCCAACAAAGAAGCTGCCACTGATGTGCTGGGTTTCACGACACCACCCAGAAGGAACCCATGGTTTGACGACGAGTGCAGGCAGGTACATGCAGCCAAGCAGGAGGCCTACAAGGCAACGCTGCATCGAACAACGAGAGCTGTTCGTGAGCTCTACGAACAGAAGAGAAGGGAAGAGCACCGGCTTCTCAGAAGAAAAAAGAAAGAGCATGAGAAGCGCGCGGTCGTGGAGATGGAGAGGTGTTACGACAGGAAGGAGGTCCGAAAGTTTTACCAAAAGGTAAAACAAGTATCAGGAAGATATAGACCTCGGACCGAAGCCTGCAGGGACGAAAATGGACAACTAGTAGTAGAATCGCAGTCGATGCTGAGAATTTGGAAAAATCATTTCTGTAGACTGTTAAACGGCGATGACGACACAAATTCCGCTGTCAGGCAGAATGTTTCACTCAATTTGGACGATGATGAACACGAATTCCGTCCCCCCGACTTAGACGAAGTTAAGATAGCGATATCTAGACTGAAGTCGAACAAAGCTGCTGGAGCGGACGGATTGTCCGCGGAACTGTTTAAGGCAGCTGGAGATGACCTGGTTGGGCGCATGCACCAGGTCATCTGTAAGATATGGTCGGAGGAAAGCATGCCCGATGAGTGGAATCTCAGCGTCGTTTGTCCGGTCCACAAGAAAGGAGACCCCTTTGACTGCGCCAACTATAGAGGGATCAGCCTCCTTAACATCGCTTATAAAATACTCTCTGCCGTTCTGTGTGAACGCCTGAAACCCTTTGTCAACAACCTGATAGGTCCTTATCAGTGCGGTTTCAGGCCAGGAAAGTCCACAATAGACCAAATATTTACACTCCGGCAGATCCTGGAAAAGACTCAAGAGATGCAGATCGACACCCACCACCTATTTGTCGATTTCAAGGCCGCATATGACAGCGTGCATAGAGACGAGCTATACAGCGCCATGTCTAGTTTTGACATTCCTGCCAAACTCGTCAGGCTGTGCAGGATGACGATGGAGAACTCTCGCTGCTCCATCAAGGTCGGTAACGAACTCACCGAGACCTTCAATGTCAAAAAAGGTTTTAGGCAAGGCGACACGCTGTCATGTGACTTCTTTAACATCATACTTGAGAAGATCGTGCGAAACTCTAACGTCAACACCCGAGGCACGATCTTCCAAAAGTCCGTTCAACTGCTTGCATACGCGGACGAACTTGACGTGATTGGACGAACACAGCGAGCCGTCAATGAGGCGTTTGCTGGCATTGAAGCGGAAGCGGCTAAAATGGGTCTAGCGGTAAACCAGGGCAAAACAAAGTACATGCTGTCATCACGGAAGGACGCACAACATCGACGTCTCGGACAGAGCGTCATATTGGGCAGCAGAATCTTTGAGGTAGTCATGGACTTCGTCTACCTAGGCTCCGGAGTAAATAGGGACAACAACACCAGTACCGAGATCAAGCGCAGAATTACTCTTGCCAATCGCTGTTTCTTTGGGCTCAAGAGGCAATTGAGTAACAGAGCCATCTCTCGAAACACCAAATTGAGCTTGTATAAAACCCTGATCATCCCAGTCCTGCTCTATGGCGCAGAGACATGGACGCTATTGAAAGCGGATGAAGAAGCTCTTGGTTGTTTTGAGAGAAAAGTTCTGCGTACGATCTTTGGTCCTGTTTGCGTTGATGGCGTTTGGAGGAGAAGGTTCAACCACGAACTATACGGGCTGTACAGCGGCATGCACCTAGTTAAGCGTCTTCGGATCCAACGCTTAAGATGGCTAGGTCATGTAGAGCGGATGGACACCACAGCTCCGGCCCGAAGAGTCTTCGACACCGAGCCATTGGGACAGCGCAACAGAGGACGTCCTCGCACTAGATGGCGCACACAAGTGGAAAAGGACCTCAACCAACTTGGTGTGCGCAACTGGAGGCAGCTGGCGAAAGATCGTGCTGGCTGGAGAGGCATGTTGGTTGAGGCCCAGGTCCACCCCGGACTGTAGCGCCAATCGAAGAAGAAGAAGAAGTCAGCCACTGGGCACGCAGTTTTCAGTGCTCCTGTGCACCAATGCACTTGAGGAGTCTTATAAGCTGACACATAGTAAGTCTTTGAAATTCCGAAAGTCGGTGCTGCAACCATTGAACTTGGAGAGACCAAGTACGGTAGGTAGGGCGGGGCAGAAGATCCCAATTGATTGTTCCAAAATATTAAAATGACGGAAAGTCTACTAGTTTGCTTATTATTCGAGAGGTTTTATTTACATTTTCACAGCGCTAGTTTAGTGGTAGTTTAGTGGTAGTTAGCATAAGTTGGGGCAGCTAGGTAAGCGGAGCCAGCAGCATAATTGACGGGAGCAGCTCTGATCACGCTTTGGGTGCTATAGGCAGAGGAACCAGCCGAGTAGATGGTTGGGTTGGACTTGATCAGAGCAGGAGCAGCGGCATATACCTGATTGTAAGCATTTGGGGCAGCATAACTCAGAGATGCAGCTGGAGCAGCAGCATAAGCCACTGAGGCGGACTGGATCAAAGCTGGAGCAGCGGCAGCATAGGTCTGAGTGTAGGCAGCTGGAGCAGCGTAACCCAGAGAGGCGGACTTGATCAAAGTTGGGGCAGCGGTAGCATAGGTCTGAGTGTAGGCGGCTGGAGCAGCATAACCGAGAGAAGCGGACTTGATCACAGCTGGAGCAGCAGCATAGGCAACTGGAGCTGACTTGACAACAGTTGGTGCGGCATAGGCAACTGGAGCGGCAGCAGCATGTCCCAATGGAACTCGGTTAACAACAGCGTTGAATCCATTGACTGGATCGGCGGCATATTGAACAGTCCTCTTGTAACCATCAGCATCGATCAGAGAATATTCACCTTGAACTACATCACCATCGCGGGTCTCAATCTGGCTCTTTGAATCACCGGTGTGTGCGTCGTTAACACCATAGGAGAACTGGTATTGTGGGTGTGGGTCATACGAATCCTCAGATTTGGTCAACACCTGTTGGGCTGCCTGATAGACTTGAGCACTTGGGATAACTCCAGCGCTGGCAACAGCAACGAGTGCAAGAGCAGCAATAAACTGTAAAAATGAAGTGGATCTAGATTATGCTGGCTGCTGAATATATTTGCTCTCTTACCTTGAATGCCATTTTGTAG
The DNA here is from genome assembly GCA_916610145.1 of Eristalis arbustorum. Classification (NCBI taxonomy): domain Eukaryota; kingdom Metazoa; phylum Arthropoda; class Insecta; order Diptera; family Syrphidae; genus Eristalis; species Eristalis arbustorum. The sequence goes on along the minus strand of OU744316.1, from coordinate 54,222,576 downwards.
TTGGTGATTTAAGTTGTTCGACGGTGCTCAAGTGAATGATATATTTCGGTGGCACTTGGCCGTTTTTATATAATTTTTCAAGTGAAACTGGATCAGCAGATTGTATTAACGGTCCATTTCCTGTACACTGCAACTGCACTCAGTCCAAGGGAAAGCCAAATGCACACGAGAAAAGACGTTGACCTCCACGGCGGAATTTGGTTAAAATGTGAAGGGCCTTGCATGCACTTCTTTGGGTGTCAACTTGTCTTGAGATCAGGTTGGTGTCGCTCACTCAAAAGTCATTAACGGATTAACTTCACTGATATGCAATTTTTTTTTTTTTCATTATTCATACGATGGTCTGGGATCACGGGAAAAGGGGATCAACAGCTGCTCATGGACACATACCGTGGCAGTGAAGGGAAGCTAGGGTGTCCCTACTCCCATACCGGGAACGGCGAGGCACAGCACTCTGGAAACGCCTGTAATTTCAGGCGCAACACAAACTCAGCTTCGTGCTTGCAAGCAAATAGTTAGAAGCAAAAAAATGCATAGCAACTTCTTCTTCATCTTTGATTGGTGCTGCAGTCCGGGGTGGACCTGAGTCTCAACTAACATGCCTCTCCAGCGAGCACGATCTTTCGCCAGCTGCGCACACCGGGTTGAGGTCCTTTTCCGTTTCTGTACGCTGTATCTCCTGCGAACATGTCCTCTGTTGCGCTGTCCCAATGGCTCGGCTTCGTAGACTCTGTCTATTAATAAACGTACGAAAACATCACCGCAAGTGTACGGAAGTCGTGGACACATTAAATTTGTATGGTTTGCCTATACGTGCTGACTATACGTGCTACCAGCATCAACATCAACTGATTTGTGTCAGTTTTTCCTCACGCCTATATCCTATACCAGACTTGTGGACGTTTGTACCATTCTTCCACGCTGCGGCTTTCCTTGCTATTAGTTCTATCTGCGCCAGAAATAAACGAGTTAAGACATATTCATCATCGGCCCTTTGTCCCCTAGTCCGTGGCTACATTTTTGAACTCTAGGCCGTAAAATTAAGAGTGTATTGGGTTTTCCCTCGCATTTCACACATAGCTGTACACTTTTCCGGTACTCTCGTATTCAGAGACTGGGCATACAAAACGCTAGTTAGTTTCGGAGCTAGTCTGGGCTTGGCAATTCGTTTATGAACACATGCCGAAGTAAGGTTTGAGTTTCCACTACTGTACGAATCTGATGGGATCTATTCAGCACGCGATGACGTACAGGTCGGCACCTAAGATCGAGAGCACTGTAACACTCTTGACTACATGGCGTAGTAAGTAAGTTCTTCTTGAAGAGCCTTCACCTTTACAGAACACCAGAGAGCAGATTCTAAGGTTCTAAGAGAACGAGCTCGATATGATTGTAGTACAACAATTCTCAATTACTGAGGATAAGGCGAAGGACATGGAAAGTATACTTTAGAGTACATTACAGTTTAAAGCGTATTTTCTAGCACGTCACCACAGCCTTCTTTTCATTTTAAATTTATTTGTATTTCTGTTTTTCATGATAAACTTACATACTTGACACAAATGCCTTAAAACTAGTTGGACGTACAATGTTTTTTCATTTGCCCTCGGCGGGCACTCTAAGCTAAATTTATACTTAGTAAGTCCCAGAGACCAAGTTTAATAACCGAGTTCATTGCTCTCGCAGTGTGACCACGAATTAGCTTCACCAGGAAATTGTCCGCTCGTAACAGGTTCGCCCTGTTGTATAAAATCTCATTGGCGTAGAATTTTCTGTACTGGGACTCTGGTGTTCTGTAAAGGCCCCTGTCCAAGCCCTCTCAAACACCCGAATATTTTCCATCAAGCTTGTACTCAAGTTGAACCACACGGTACAGCTATAGGTAGCAGAAGGCCTAGAAGAGCTCGAATGGCAAACCGTTTAAGCAGCTTTGTGGTTTTTCACCTTTCCGATGGTTACGCCGCATTCTATAAAGCTAGGCTTAAAAGTCTAGTTCAAGTCACTAGAGTTGGGTCTTCTTTGATACTTTTTTTATTGTGCTGACTGTGCTGTCCTGTCTTCTGGCTTTTTTGAAATGGCCACATTTTGGCGTTTCTGGCTCTTTAGCGAAAGGTTTTATTTGGTTTGCGCCAATGGGTGTAGACTCTTCCGCAAAATACTAGTAACCCGTGCTGCCAGCATGAACGATTCAGGGTATATAATGCTTATTTTTCCTTCCACCTACATGGCAAACATCACCTCTGCACTTACTTCTACCACTCTGCGCACGGAGCTGCCTTACGTATTACTTTGCGGGGCTGGTTGACGTATCAATTCAGCATTCGATTCATTCATTGCCAATTCAGCTTTCTATACCCTTTAAGGTCTTCTTGTTTCTGCACGCTATTTATAAAGGAACAGATCTCATTTAACAGTCGACTCTACCGGACTAGGAGCTCGGGAGTTGGTTGACGTGTCCTTCATATTGCTAAGCGCCTACAATGAGAAATTGCTTGCTCTGTACCTTCCACTTCGCCCGCGCATTCTGGAGAGAAAGGTGAGCTATGATGAAAATCTGTGAACGTATTTCCAATAACTTCCGCGGTCCTACAAGAACTGCGTGTGATGGTAGTTGCAGTTCCCGTGAGATCTCGATGTCCAGGCTTCTACCTACAATTAGTTGTGAAAGAGCCACACTGACAGAAATTTTGTTCTTGCTCCGCGTGATTTGCCGTTCTCCTTAGGTAAATCGCTTGTATCTCGTTGGAGAAAATAGCCGCATTCACATTGTACTACCGCGTAGTTTCATAGGGTCGCATAAACCAATTTGTACTATATCATACAAGTGTTTGGGGAAGGGACGCGTATGAGGAAGGTTCAGGGTTTTTTGGCTTTTTCCGTCGATCGTACCACAGGTAGTACAATGTGAACACTAGTGGTACGACTTCAAATTTACATTCACGTATGAGCATAATCATAAGCAGAGCATAAGCGCTGATGAACAAAAACGAATCTATGATTTATTAAGGACATCACCATCAGTAAAGGAAGATCATGTGCTCATGATGTCCGTCCGTAGTACAATGAACAATGGACAATGAACGCAACAAGCATTTTTTGACGTTCAACTCAGTCGAACTGCACGGTAGTACCATGTGAACGCAGATAATGTCAATAGGGATCATACCCGCAATTGTTCAGAAGCCGTTGATTGTTCCTATAGCGCAGAGCCTGTATGCCTACGAATGCTTATTAGATGTCTTCTTGGTGTCTTCTTAGCTCATTTTTGATAGATAAGAATTAAAAAAAAATCAGAAAAGGTACCAAGACCATTTCCAAGGCATTCTGAACAAAGTTATAGTTTAAGAGTCTATAAAGGGCAAACAAACAGGTTTTTTTGTAGAGACTTTATTTTGGGTACATTATTTAGAATTGACAGAAGGGACTCACAAAATTATAAAGATGATGAAATTATGGTGTTCAGAGTTAGAGGTAGAGAAATGTTCACTTCACACTTCATTCTGCGTTTATTTTTTCAGTAAGTTGCAGTTCCTTGGAACTTCAAGGAGCTGCATCTGCCGTCTTCTGTTGCTCGTTGTCTGCTGCGTGTGCACTGTGTAGATGTTGTCATTGCCAAAATTCGCCATGAGCTCCATATTGAATACCATTTTTTGAAGCTATGTGTGCGCTGGGTATAAACTCTGCATTTGCGACGCTCCTGCTCTTGCAAGCATTTCGCATCGTAGGTGTGATTCCACCAATCCAAAATAGAATGTGTTGGTTACTGGTGTCCTGAGCTTGTATAGTCGAAAAAGTGGGTAAGCTGATGGACACATTTTTTATGTGATACAGCGCCATTTGAAGTTGTTGTCGACTGTCACACCAAGGCATTTTTACGGTTCTCCAAGTCTACAGTGCAGTCATCGTCTTCATTTATTGCCTTCACATCCTTTTCTGTTCGAGCAACATACTTCTTGCATCTTAATCATCAGTTTTGTTGGGGGCAATATGCTGCGGCAATTATCTTTTTTCAAGCATTCTGGTTAAAAAAAAAAATCATAGTCAGGTCCCATATGCCCGCTGTGTCGGTTGGCAGAATAACTAGTAAAATGCTAAAAATTGCATAATAACCATTGTCGATTTATTTATGTGATTTTATGGGCGGACTTCGTCAAGGTGGATGCTTTATTTCCTTAAACCGGCAAGCAGTTGTAAGCACGTGAGGCCCATCGACACGCATGCCCAATTTCAATCAGCAGCCCCATTTCGTTAGCGAAAGTCGATTTTGAGACTCTCCAAATGTGCAAATAGTAGCTCACCCGAACGAAGCGAACGTAAAAAGCTAAGTCGGATTGGAGTCTTACCAAACATCAGATCAATAGACCCCGAGGTGTCGCTTGCATCGTACCAGCAATGTAGAATGGCCTGACAAAATGCACGGCTAGATGAAGCCCCAAAGCGGAAGTTGGCTTAAAGTCTGCTCCAAGGTGCCTCCCCTCTTTAGACAGTGCACCCATTTTCAAATTCATTCAAAGAAGACACAATTTTTCGTTTAGCTTAGTTTATTGACTGACACAACAAATAAATAAGACCGGGAGTGATTTCAACGTCGTTCGTCTAGTGGTGATAAGCGTAGAAAGGCGCGCTGTAAAGGACTGGAGCGTGGTTGACGACGGTCTGCACGGGAGCGTACGAAACTGGAGAGTAGCCGGACTTGACGAGAGCTGGTGCCGCATAGACATTGTGAGCCGATTGAACCTCAGCTGCCACAGGAACCGACGCAACAACAGTCTTCACAATGGGCTCCCGATGGACAACGGCATTGAAACCGTTCACCGAATCTGCGGTGTACTTAACGGTCCTCCTGTAGCCATCGGCATCGTTTAACGAGTACTCGCCACGCACAACGTCTCCATCGCGAGTCTCCACTTGGCTCTTTGAGTCACCGCTGACAGCATCTTCGACGCCGTACGAGTAGGTGTACTGAGGGTGTGGATCGTACTCTTCAGCGGCCTGTCCGACGGACTGGTAGACCTGAGCCGATGGAATGTAGCCGCCAGCGACGAGGGAAACAAATGCAAGAGCAACAACGATCTGCAAAGGAGAGACAATTAAAAACCTCCCGACAAAACGCAGTTCCACAACTTACTTTGATGGCCATGGTGGGTGATGGTTTCTATCTGTAGCTGGTTCCTATCTGAAGAAATGTTCAACTGAGAATGCTGTCAGAAGTGGACCAATTCTTGCTTTTATACGCAATCCGTCATCCGTCACTCTGATTCAGTCAATCATTATCTTAAGGTCTGTTCCGGTAGTTTCGATAGTTTTCGGCTGGGCGTAAGAAAACAAAAACAGGTGTTAGCCGGGCGGCGCCGTCTGCGGTGGCCTTGAAAACCGTGGCCACATAATTACCGGGGGAAACGCCATCGCTCGTGCGTTGAGGTGAATGTTCTTGGCCGTTTGCCGAAGGCAGTTGTCGGCGAGCGAATTTGTGATGTGGGTTGCTGCCAAACCTGGCGTGGCGACGAAGGGATTAGCTGCGCCAATTCGGTTACAATTCCGGCATGCAGATGGTCTTTGGTGATACAGAGCAGACCGATTTGGAGGCGAGGATAGTGGACATCCGCCAGCTGGATGTGGCGTTAATCCGCTGAAATAAATGAGTTTGTCGTTCCGGTGGATCGCCCATGATCCTCGCTGGTGTCAATTTAGTTTCCACGCCCATTTCTATTGTGTTACTGTCCCATTGTCTGTGGAACTTGCTCCCCTGCCCTTTTGGAGAAGCAGGGTCAATGACACCGCATGTGCGTGTGATTTTTTGAGAGGACGTGACAACAGAAAGATTCGAATACAATTTACAACAGACTTTTATTAATTCTTGCTACGAGTTCCTGTACACAATAACCTTTAGAATACTTAGTGGTGATAGGCATAAGCTGGGGCAGCAGCATAGCCGATTGGGCTGCTCCTGACAATGCTGTGCGTGGTGTAAGCAGCTGGTCCGTGGGAAATGGCAATTGGAGAAGCGGCGGCATAGGCTTGTGTGTAGGCTTGAGGGGCAGCGTAACCCAGAGATGCGGACTTGATCAAAGTTGGGGCAGCGGCAGCATAGGTCTGTGTGTAGGCAGCTGGAGCAGCATAACCCAGGGAGGCGGACTTGATCAAAGTTGGAGCAGCGGCATAGGCAACTGGAGCTGACTTGATGACTGTTGGTGCGGAATAGGCAACTGGAGCTGACTTGATGACTGTTGGTGCGGCATAGGCAACTGGAGCGGCAACAGCATGTCCCAATGGAACGCGGTTGACAACGGCGTTGAATCCGTTCACTGGATCGGCGGCGTATTGGACAGTCCTCTTGTATCCATCAGCATCGATCAGCGAGTATTCACCTTGAACTACATCTCCGTCGCGGGTCTCGATCTGGCTCTTTGAGTCACCGGTGTGCGCGTCGTTGACGGCGTACGAGAACTGGTACTGTGGGTGTGGGTCGTAAGCATCCTCCGACTTGGTCAGCACTTGCTGGGCTGTTTGGTACACTTGTCCACTTTGGACGAGTCCGGCGCTGGCAACAGCAACGAGTGCAAGAGCAACGATGAACTGAAAGAAGAAGGGCACCCGTGAATTCAGTCTACTCCACGTGTTATCCTCCAGAATACTTACTTTGAAAGCCATTTCGTGGTTTGTTATGATATTCCTTGTTCGACGGTGAAGCTGTGAATGACACTAAACGAGCATACCTCAACCTTTTATACGAAATCGATTCCCGCAAAGGTAAGGGCAACGAAGTGCACTCGTTTGCTGTAACCTGTTTGCCATCATGCAAATTGTGGTAAGGGAGCAAAAGAGTTGTCGTCAAACTTTTACCAAATCCGGTTGCAGCCTCCAAGGGACGTATTGCCATTTGCACTGATACTTCAAGGCAACGTGACCTTGAGTGGTTTGATCTGAGGAATTTGCTCAAATTCCTCTTACTATCTTTCTTGAGATCGAGCAACGACGTTGGCATGTCTTTTGGCCTGTAAGTAAAAGTGAATTGATAGTTGTGCGTGCGAATTTGACTCACAGTTCATTGAGGAATTAATAGCACCTGCGGAACAGAAGTACTCCACGGGTTTTATTCGGTTGCTAATGCCTGTTGTAATCCTATGAAGGGCAACAAGACGAAGTTTTCTGAAATGGCTTAATTGAATAGGGATAGTGCTGGATGTGCTCGAGTGAAGTGCAAAACTTCCGCGATTAATTGGAACAGTATAGCGTAGAAAGATCCCGGGTTATGCTGACGAAGCGACGTTGTCATCCAACTGTCCACCCTGTCAGTATAACAATCTGTTGATCTCGGAAAAAGAATAATTCTCGAAGAATCAATAAGTTCAAACTTTGTACGATTAACTGATTAACCTCATCTTGATCTACAATTATAATAATATGGGTTGCGCTATAGCCCGTAGGGCGCCAGAGCCTAGCTTCTCAGCAACCACTCGTGTTGGGCGTGCTATTGTTGTCTCACGACTGGAAGGGACTTTCAGTTTCAAACCGACTCCGAACTGCCAAGTTTGAGAAGCTTTTTTTAGACAGAAGTACTCCTTGAGCATTGTCAGTAACTCGAAAGAGGTGGAGCCGTGAAAATTCGTTTTGTCGCACAGAGCACTAATCGAACCTACGACGTTGAGGTCGACGCACATACCCACAACGCCACATCTTGATCTATGGCACAGGATAATTTCAAAAGCGGATGAAGAAGTCCTCGATCGCTTCTCTTGTAATAGACACCTTCACTCAACCCCTAATAGTTCTCTCTTTCGTTAACCTTTTGTGGAATGCATGGGTTAAGTTCCAAGTAAATCTCAACAGTGGTCCTAGAGGGATATTTGTTACATTCAGAAGGAAATCCTCTGCCACTGTTGGCTGCCTTAACAATGCCTCGTCACCGGCTATGTCAGAGTAAATTGGGAACCAGCAGACATTAATCAAGTGCTGATAACCCTGACCTTGACTATCAAGGTAGGTAGGAATATGCGACTGGAAAGACTCTAGGGTAAAATGCTCCGCTTAGACGTCCATTGTGCTGGCACTTATGTCGGTTTCTTCCGACGTTAGTCTCTGACCTACTAAGACTTGCTTCATTCACCTTTGTCCCTGTTAACTCCACAGTCGAGGTAAAGGAAGTCTCTGACTACCTCAAACTTTCTGCTGCCCATTATGACGCTCTCTCCGAGACGCCGATGATGTGCGGCCTTTCGTGTTGACAGCATGTACTTCGCTTTGCCTTGATTTATCGCTAGATCCATTTTAGCTGATTGGTGTATACAGTGATACTTAAACTTAAGGATGCCCTTAATGTTTGTTTCGCTGTTCCTCTATCGAGAAACAAGCTGCACATGTATTTTCTTTCCGATTCCGAGGTAGAGTATCACTGGTTCGTCCTCATCCTCATGCCTGCAGCTTGTACAGAATTCCTTGGTGGGGCCTACCGTCTTATGACTTGATTACCTAGTAGATAATGGCCAGTGATTGCACGTACCGCCTTACTTATGTCCCTCCTATCAAGTTCAGGCTGAGTTTTAGTTTTTGATGGGTCTAAAGTAGTCCATATCGTCTTCAAAGAACTACAGGTGTTCAGTTCGGCGCATTTACTTTGCAGATGACGTTTTTAGTTAGCTGTTTATAGCTTTCACTGGAGTGAGGTGTCGTCTTAATTTTTGACAGTGGTAGACTCTGACCCCTTCTTGCTAATTCATGGGCTCTTTGGTTTAGTCCAGTGACCCAGGACGGGGTCAGGTTGTATCGGACCGCAGTCTCTCTTAGAGATAAACGGCAAAGTTTGCCCTTCCTTGAGTTAGTCGATGGTGTTTCCAGAGCCTTTATGGTCGCCTGACAGTCTACGTTTATAACAATAGATCTTTCGTCTGTCGGGTCCAGACGGTTGGCTGGAGGGCTACCTCTTGAATAGCTGCTACTTCTGCTTGGAAAACACTGCAGTGATACGGGTCGCATGGATATCTCAGATGAGCCGGTACCTTCCGTCTTAGAGCCATCAGTGTAGATTACCGTGACAGTAGATTTGCACAAGTTTCCTTCATCACACTCACTTTTCGTGGGTGTAAAGGTCTTGTGCTTATTTTCGAAGTCTTCAAAGGGTATAGTCTGATTGTTTTGGTGTCTTCGTATTATGGAGCAGCTCTGTTCCCTTTTATTTAGTTTGTCCCCACTGCTTACATTGCCTCAGTCGAATTGCTGCATGTGTGGCAATAAGAATTCCCGTAAATGTCCAAGGGAAGAAGATTGATTAAGATTTCGAGGGCCACAGTGGGTGCTGATCTGAGTGCACCTGTGATGCAAATGTATGCCGATATTCAATATATAATATGGTTACAGGCCATAGAGGACCAGGACCTAGCTTCTCAGCAACCACTCGTGCTGTGCGTGCTATTGTTGTCTCACGACTGGAAGGAACAGTTTTAAACCGACTCCGAACGGCTAAGTTTGAGAAACTTTTTTCTAGACAAAAGTACTCTTTGAACATCTTCAGTGACTCGAAAGAGGTGGGGTCATGAACATTATTTCTGTCCAACAGACCAGGGACCGAACGTTGACTTCGGGGTTGGTGTGGCTGCGAAAAGTATTTCTGTCCAACAGCTCAGAGATCGAACCTAGACATCGGCGTTCAAGTGCACTGGGATCGACGCACAAACCCACAAAACCACTGGCCACCGATCTTTGTAATCTGCTAATACTAGTGGGATTGTTTTGTGCTTATGGTGCTTTCCACCATACTAGTATTCTTTATGTCAGTACTGGTCTTACAATTGCTGTGTAGAGCCACTGTGTTGTTATAGGACGGACTTCCGAATGGCGTCGTACAATTTTCCTGCATGTTCCATGCATGTACATTTCCTGGTGGGCTCTTGAATATTATGGCTCCTAGTTAGCTTACTGTCGACAATCACATCCAAATATTTGACTCGATCATTGAGAGTTAATTATGTTAATTTTTGCTTCTGTGAACGTGAGCTTAGGAATTTCAAAGTCCGTTACTGTCGAAAAGCCCTGTAATAATCAGCTGGTGACATTGCTAACTAGTGACATCATTCTGGATCCATACTCGCTGTCTTGATTGCCAGAGCTTCCGCTTGAATAGCACTTTCATAACTTGTGTTTCTGATAAGACAGTGCATTTGGATATTTACCAGCCAGTCACCCACGAACGATTCTGGCAAAGTGGCAGCAAGTGGCACAACTTTCGTTGGCAGTAGAGGCGAATGGTGGCCCGTGGCGTTGTGGGTATGTGCGTCGACCCCAACCTCGACGTCGTAGGTTCGATTCCTGCTCTGTGCGACGAAAACAATTTTCATGACCCCACATCTTTCGAGTCACTGACAATGCTCAAAGAGTATTTCCTGTCTAGAAAAAGCTTCTCAAACAAAGCCGTTCGGATTCGGCATTGAACTGTAGGTCCCTTCCACTCGTGACAGAACAATAGCACGCACAACACGAGTTGCTGCTGAGAAGCTAGGCCCTATGGGCTGTAGCGCCACCCATATTATTATTATATAGAGGCGAATATTTGTACATCTGGCTGACGAGAACATTTAGAAACGGCACAAGACCAAAAACCTAGACTCCGTAGGATCAAGTTCTTTGGAGTCGACGCACAGACCCATAACGCCACGATCGCCACTGAAATGTATAACAGATATTTATAAAAAATAGCACATGACCTAGGACGGATCCTTGAGGCACAACTATATTTGCCAAGATCGTTGCATTCAATTTTAACTTTCTGTCCAACATCTATTTTACTTTGTGCACTTTTTAATGTGTCCTCTTTTGACACTTCTAGATCTCTTATGAGATTTCCTCAAACACAGTTCTTTCCAGAGTGGGGTATGGATGCCTTGTGATGTGAAAGAGGTTTGTTCTAGAGTATACGTACTAAGCCAGTTTCCTCAAGGAATCTTTGAATACTTATCTTAATTGTTCTGAACACAATTTGTTTACCTTTTCGTAGGAAAGCAAAAAAAAAAACTCCAACGTTTAAGATGACAACGAAAGTCGAAGGAGATGTATAACGAATTCAGAAAGTTTCGAAGCTGGCGCAAAGACTTCAATGCAGCACTGACTCAATTCCAAACACAAACTCTTTTCCTAATTTACGGCAACATCACTCTTGAGTCGTTTCAAATACTTACCAAAATTCAGCATAAAGCAGTAACTTAATAAAAGTCATACCCTACATAAGACGAATGGTTGCTCTACAACCTACAAATATTAGGCTCACTTCGGAATGTAGCAGAACCCATTTCTTTCCAATCGAATTAGAATGCGACAATGAAACGCTGTTTTTTGTTTCATCTTGGCATGCCCCGTCAGAATGTCCATTGAAAGACAAACGCCGGTGATAATCGTGATAATCATGTTGCTGTGTACTGACACTGCTAAGCCTATACTATATCTAATAAAAGAGGAAAACGTGTTCTTAGATCACATGCTAACTACAGATCCCTCGATGCGGTCATTGACTACGAAAAACGAGCACAATGTCACCAATCTGGGCCTGGTACTCAAGGCAGATGGAGAATAATTGCGGAACCCATGAATAGCATGGTCATCAATTCTTGAAACTAGCTGGCAAAGTTAGTGGACTAAGAGAACCCTTATCAAGAAGATTACGAACAAAATTAGACACAATTTAAATTAACAGTTTCAAAGTAATTATATTTAACAACAATCGCACAAGTTAGACAACATTTCACTGCTTAATGGTGATAGGCATAAGCTGGAGCGGCAGCATATGCGATTGGGTTGCTCCTGACAATGCTGTGCGTGGTGTAAGCAGCTGGTCCGTGGGAAATGGCAATTGGAGAAATGGCAGCATAAGTCTGAGTGTAGGCTTGAGGAGCAGCGTAACCCAGAGATGCTGACTTGATCAAAGTTGGGGCAGCGGCAGCATATGTCTGAGTGTAGGCAGCTGGAGCAGCGTATCCCAGAGAAGCTGACTTGATCACAGCTGGAGCAGCGGCATAGGCAACTGGAGCTGACTTGATGACTGTTGGTGCGGAATAGCCAACTGGAGCTGCAACAGCATGTCCCAATGGAACGCGGTTGACAACGGCGTTGAATCCGTTCACTGGATCGGCGGCGTATTGGACAGTCCTCTTGTATCCATCAGCATCGATCAGCGAGTATTCACCTTGAACTACATCTCCGTCGCGGGTCTCGATCTGGCTCTTTGAGTCACCGGTCTGTGCGTCGTTGACGGCGTACGAGAACTGGTACTGTGGGTGTGGGTCGTACGAATCCTCCGACTTGGTCAGCACTTGCTGGGCTGTCTGGTACACTTGTCCACTTTGGACGAGTCCGGCGCTGGCAACAGCAACGAGAGCAAGAGCAACGATGAACTGAAAGAAGAAGGGCACCCGTGAATTCAGTCTACTCCTCGTGTTATCCTCCAGAATACTTACTTTGAAAGCCATTTCGTGGTTTGTTATGATATTCCTTGTTCGACGGTGAAGCTGTGAATGATGCTGGGTAAGAATGCGTCAGACTTTTATACAAACTCACTTTGCGCACAAGTGCAATAAACTGGACTTGTTTTGGTTTTCTGTTTCCTTTCCATTTCCACATGCAGAATGACTCGTGCGTGGAAGGGCGACGTCGCGCAAGTGACTGTTTCATGGGCATTGTGCTGCAAAACAATGTGTGCCAAAATTACGGTTGACCTTAATTTAAGGCAGACAATTACTGTCAATATTTATTTATCTCACTTATGAGTCAAATGTTGTAAGATCAAATTAGGCACGTGTGTAGTTGATACAGAAGCTTGTTGCCTCAGGTTTTGGGGGAACATTGACTGTGACTCAATGTTTGTATGTTTACCATTCTCTAGCTGCTGATTTGAATCAAATAATGGGGCCATTAAGCTGTAAAAGCGTGTGAAATTGCTTGATCAATCTACAACCCATGTGACTGAAGATTGCACCATCCCCGCCATGCTGTTGTGTAAGCTAAACAAAATGTTCTTAAACCCATCTCCCCCACGTTTCGTCACGCATATTCGATTGACTCTAGAGGTTGTTGTAGGAAAACTTTTTTTCTGATCCGCTCAGATTCTTAAATCAATTGTCTACACTAAAGCAAATATAATAAAAAACACACTGACAAGGTCAGACAATTGGTAAAAATTGAGTTTCTTTTTCTTCTTTAGCTGGCTCTACAGGGGTGGACCTGGGCCTCAGCCTAAATGCCTCTCCATCTAGCTCGGTCTTGTGCTGGTTGCTTCCAGCCACGCACGTTCAACTCATTCAGGTTCTCTCTTCTAGCTGCGTGCGTCACCGTAGGCGTGGTCTTCTTATACCCCGTTGTCCTTCGGGGTTGGAGTCGAAGACTTTGGGGCCGGAGCATTGTTGTCCATCCGCTCTAAGTGACGTAGCCGTCTGAGACGAGAGATGACCTGGCCGACGTCGGTATAAAGCCCGTACAACTCGTCGTTCAGTCTCCTCCTCCAAACACCATCCGTACATACGGGACCGAAGATAAGTCGAAGGACTATTCTCTAGAAGCAACCAAGAATATGCTCGTCCGCTTTAGATGGTGTACATGCTTCTGCGCCATACAGCAAAGCTGGGACTATGAAAGTCTTATAAAGGGCTATCTTGTTTCTTCGAGAAAATGCTTTGTTCCTCAGTGGCCTTCTTCATCTTCTTCTTCTTGTGGCGCTACAGTCCGGGGTGAACCTGGGCCTCGGTCAACAATCCTCTCCAGCTGGCACGTTCTTTAGCCAGCTGCCTCCAATTTCGCACTCCAAGTTGGTTGAGGTCTTTTTCCACTTGAGTGCGCCATCGGGTTCGTGGTCGTCCTCTATTGCGTTGTCCCACTGGCTCGGAGTCGAAGACTCTTCGGGCTGGAGCAGTGTTGTCCATGCGCTCTACATGGCCTAGCCATCTTAGGCGTTGAATCCGTAGACGCCTGACTAGACTCATGTCGCTGTACAGCCCGTACAGTTCGTGGTTGAATCTCCTTCTCCAAGAACCTTCAACGCAAACAGGACCGAAGATTGAACGCAGAACTTTTCTCTCGAAGAGACCAAGTGCGTCTTCATCCGCTCTTGAGATAGTCCAAGCTTCCGCGCCATACAGCAAGACAGGGATGATCAAGGTCTTATATAAGGTGAGCTTGGTCTTTCGAGAGAGGGCTCGACTACTCAATTGCCTCTTGAGCCCAAAGAAACAGCGGTTGGCAAGAGTTATTCTGCGTTTAATCTCAGTACTGATGTTGTTCGCACTATTTACTTGGGAGCCGAGGTAGACGAAGTCCTTCACTACCTCGAAGTTGTAGCTGCCTATGGTGACGTTCTGACCAAGTCGTCGATGTTGTGTGTCCTTTCTTGATGACAGCATATACTTTGTTTTGCCCTCATTCACCGCTAAACCCATTTTTGCCGCCTCCGTCTCAATACAAGCAAACGCTTCATTGACGGCTCGCTGAGTTCGGCCAATCACGTCAATATCGTCCGCGTATGCTAGCAGTTGAACGGACTTCTGGAAGATCGTGCCTCTAGTGTTGGCGTGTGAGTTTCGCACGATCTTCTCCAACACGATGTTGAAGAAGTCACATGACAGCGCGTCGCCTTGTCTAAAACCTTTTTTGACATTGAAGGTCTCGGTGAGTTCGTTACCGACCTTGATGGAGCAGCGAGAGTTCTCCATCGTCATCCTGCACAATCTGACGAGTTTGGCAGGGATGTCAAAACTAGACATGGCGTTGTATAGCTCGTCTCTATGCACACTGTCATATGCGGCCTTAAAGTCGACAAATAGGTGGTGGGTGTCGATCTGCATCTCTTGGGTTTTTTCGAGGATCTGCCGTAATGTGAAAATTTGATCGATAGTGGACTTCCCAGGCCTGAAACCGCACTGATAAGGACCTATCAGGTTGTTGGCGAATGGTTTCAGGCGATCACACAGAACGGCAGAGAAGATTTTGTATGCGATGTTAAGGAGACTTATCCCCCGATAGTTGGCGCAGTCAAAGGGGTCTCCTTTCTTGTGGATCGGGCAAACGATACTAAGATTCCACTCGTCGGGCATGCTTTCCTCCGACCATATCCTACAGACGAGCTGGTGCATGCGCCCAACCAGATCATCTCCAGCTGCCTTAAACAGTTCCGCGGACAATCCATCCGCTCCAGCAGCTTTGTTCGACTTCAGTCTCGATATCGCTATCTTGACTTCGTCTAGATCGGGGGGACGGAATTCTCTTCTGTCGTCGTCCATTGCGTGGAGTGGAACATTCTGCCTGACAGCGGTATTGGTGTCCTCTTCGCCGTTTAACAGTCTGCAGAAGTGATCCTTCCAGATTCTCAGTATCGACTGCGACTCTACTACGAGTTGTCCCTCTTCGTTCCGACAGGCTTCTGTCCGATGTTTGTACCCTTTGGATAGTTGTTTCACCCGCTGGTAAAACTTTCGGACATTATTTCTGCCGTACCACCTCTCCATTTCCTCGATCGCGCGCTTCTCATGCTCCTTCTTTTTCTTTTTGAGAAGCCGGTGCTCTTCCCTTCTTTTAAGTTCGTAGAGCTCACGAACCGCTCTCGTCCTTCTATCCAGCGTCGCCTTATATGCTGCTAGCTTCGCTGAATGCGCCTGCCGACACTCGTTGTCAAACCATGGGTTTTTTCTAGGTGGCATTTTAAAACCCAGCACATCAGAGGCAGCTTCTCTGATGGCGTTTTGACAACGGTTCCACTGTTCGTCGATTGTTTCGCCTGGCAGGGTTGGACTCTCTGAGAGCTTCAGGGAGACTCGATCGGAGAAGTTCCCAGCGGTCGATTGCGATTGTAGCTTTCCAACGTCAAACTGTTTTGGTCTTGCTCTACTCCGTTGTACAATCGATATCCGAGTTCTGACCTTGGCTACAACAAGGTAATGATCCGAGTCGATGTTGGCACCTCGGAACGTTCGGACATCGAGGACACAGGAGGAGTGTCTGACGTCGATCGCAATGTGATCAATCTGGTTGACGGTTGATTGATCAGGGGACCGCCAGGTCCCTTTGTGAATGTTGAGGTGAGGGAACCGCGTGCTGGCTACAGTGAGGTTTCGCCCCGTCACGAAGTCCATCAGCCTGAGTCCATTGTCGGACGTGTTGTCGTGTAGGCTGTGTTTACCGACGACTCTAGCAAAGATTTCTTCCTTGCCCAGCTTTGCATTAAAATCTCCTAGAACGATCTTGGTGTCGTAGCTGGGGCATTGATCGTATGTTCTTTCTAGGAGATCATAGAAGTCATCCTTGCTATCATCGTCTTTGTCCTCCGTTGGGGCGTGGGCGCAAATTAGGCTGATGTTGCCGAATGTTGCCTTGATGCGGATTGTTGTGAGGCGTTCGCTTATGTATCTAAAGCTTAAGACTTCTTGCCTAAGTCTGCCTCGAACAACAAAACCGCATCCAAACAAGCGCTGCCTTCGCTCTTTGTAGCAATCGCCGTAATATATGTCGCAGTTTTTCATCCTCTTTTTGCCCGGCCCATCCCATCGTACCTCTTGGATGGCGGTGATGTCAGCCTTATAGGCTTCTAGGGCCTCCGCAAGTTCATCGGCTGCACGTGGTCTGTTCAGTGATCTCACATTCCACGTGCAGAACCGAAAATCGTTGTCCTTATTTCGTTGTCCATGGTCGTCAGCAGTAGGGTCATCCGTATCCGAGGCTTGTTGCCGTCTCTGAACTATTGCGAGTTTTACACGGTGGGGAAGTTAACCCCACGCGAAACCCCCGAACCTGGAGGACCGGGTCCTGGTTTAAACCCCCGGACAAGGGGTCGCTGCATACATTGGTTCACCTCTAAGCGGCTGCAGTAGAGGTTATCCAGAGGGCGCCGCGGGGAGGCTGTATGTCAACTTGACCTGTGCATTTACAGGGATCGTTGCTGGCATCTCGCCAAGTTGAGAGCAATCAACAACTTTGCCCTGGATGCACAGGCCCATGCCCTCCTCAGTGGCCTTTCAAGCCTAAAAAAACAACAATTGGGCGACCGGATCCTACGGTTTATCTCCGCGGTAGTGTCGTTGCATTAACTTCGGAGCCTGGGTAGAGTCAGCAGTCTGTAGTGACGTTTTGTCCAAGACGGCGGTGTTGATGGACCTTTTTCGTTGACAGCAAATATTTTGTCTTACCCTCATTAACCGCAAGCACCATCTTGGCCGCTTCATTCTCGATGATCACAAACCATTGACAGCCATGTGTTCTTCCGATGATGTTAATGTCATCGGCACATGCGAGCCGTTGCACAGATTTGTGAAAGATCGTACATCTCGTGTTGACATTTGGGTTCCTCGCCAGTTAAAATATCAATAGATCACCTTACTCCAAATAATGCAAAGTTGGCAGACAGCGTCGACAGCAAAACAGACGACAACAGCATGCCAGAATATGATCTGCTTAAGCGGAAATATGATGCCAGTGCATGCCTGTCTGTCCGACGTTGTGACTAGAGTAGGTGTCTGGTATGTTGAACTGCATCCATCATTTATATACATTTTGAAAATAAAAATCAGTCTTAGGACATAATCTCAAGAGTAAAGGAGTGTTTTTTATTCAAAAACGTTACTCGCAATCTTCTCGAGAAAAAAGAGTCGCATGACAGTGCGTCGGCTTGTCTAAATCCTTCTCGGAGCATAGGGCGTTCTTCATCATCATTCTGCAAGGATGTCAAAACACGACTATGAGCTGTATAATTCGTTTTTATAAATACTGTCATACGCGGCCCTAAAGTCGATAAATAGGTGGTGGGTATCAATGATTGAGATTGACCGAAGGGTTAAATGTGCCACCGCTTTCATGCAACGGCCTCTACATAGCGTTCCTAAGTTCAGTTCCAGAAAGGAACACGGTTTATTCACCACTGCCGTCTAGTCACCGGTAGTGGTCATAAATCTGTGCAGAAGCTTCCTAAGCATTTCATTTCGCACTCGGGAAATTAATACTATTCCTTTCGTGCTCAACGTGGCCCGTGGAGTGTACAAAAAATAAACAAACTCGAAGTTCAGACTGAACACAAATTATTTTATGTTTTACACAACATCAATCCCTGGTTAACTGCAGCAATTGCATTTGAAAACAACCCAATTAGCTGCAATATTTTCCGGCTAATTGCATCAACAAAAATGTACACACATTGAAACAGCTAACCAGGGACTATGGTAGTGACAACTGTCCAAAGTTGCAACCGAGCGAACCTTCCACAGCTGACCTTGCATCGACATAGCAACACGCTGCGCAGAAGTAAATACGAACAAAGTGGTTCTCTTGTGTGAAGGTGTATTACACGCAGCAGCCCTTTGAATGAGTTTTATGCGCTCACATTCCGTTTGCGACCGACATTCGTCAGCCGCAATGGGCATACAAGAACTCCCGCAAAAGAAATGAACTAAAATCCAGTTTACCTCAGCACTTGCCTCGCAAAGTACTTTCGTATAAAAGGCTTGCGCGTTCTCGTTTAGTATCATTCACAGCTTCACCGTCGAACAAGGAATATCATAACAAACCACGAAATGGCTTTCAAAGTAAGTATTCTGGAGGATAACACGAGGAGTAGACTGAATTCACGGGTGCCCTTCTTCTTTCAGTTCATCGTTGCTCTCGCACTCGTTGCTGTTGCCAGCGCCGGACTCGTCCAAAGTGGACAAGTGTACCAGACAGCCCAGCAAGTGCTGACCAAGTCGGAGGATGCTTACGACCCACACCCACAGTACCAGTTCTCGTACGCCGTCAACGACGCGCACACCGGTGACTCAAAGAGCCAGATCGAGACCCGCGACGGAGATGTAGTCCAAGGTGAATACTCGCTGATCGATGCTGATGGATACAAGAGGACTGTCCAATACGCCGCCGATCCAGTGAACGGATTCAACGCCGTTGTCAACCGCGTTCCATTGGGACATGCTGTTGCCGCTCCAGTTGCCTATGCCGCACCAACTGTTGTCAAGTCAGCTCCAGTTGCCTATGCCGCTGCCCCAACTTTGATCAAGTCAGCTTCTCTGGGATACGCTGCTCCAGCTGCCTACACTCAGACTTATGCTGCCGCTGCCCCAACTTTGATCAAGTCCGCTTCAGTTGGTTACGCTGCCCCTCAAGCCTACACTCAAGCCTATGCCGCCGCTTCTCCAATTGCCATTTCCCACGGACCAGCTGCTTACACCACGCACAGCATTGTCAGGAGTAGCCCAATCGCCTATGCTGCCGCTCCAGCTTATGCCTATCACCATTAAGCAGTGAAATGTTGTCTAACTTGTGCGATTGTTGTTAAATATAATTATTTTGAAGCTGTTAATTGAAATTGTGTCTATTCTTGTTCGTCAACTACTTGATAAAGGCTCTCTATGCCGAAAATCTTCGACACCTACATATTTGAAGGAACAGACAACCGTGATATTCTTTGGTTATTATTAATTTGAATCTGCCCTGTGAAGATACGAGATAGGAAAGGAAGGTATTAGAGGTGTAGTCTTTTATCAAACTCTTTGGATAGGATTTTAATTTCTTATATTCTCTTCTTAAGTCTGATTACACATCAGACGTTTACTGCGCGACTAATGATCGCCTACCGACTATCTTGCATTCAAATAAACTATTCTGTTTCGGACAAATCAAAATTACTTTCATTGCAATGATCATTGAAAGTGTTGACCGCAGTTAGTTGTATGACTTGTATCGCAGAGTATGCTTCTCACCCGAAGAGAATTTTCAGAAGCGTATGTATTCATGAGACAAATTTTAAAAATTTATTAATATTTTCTTCTGGTGAATTTATACAATTATTAATAATGTCGGGCTGACGCTGCCGTACGCCTGAAACATGAGCCATATCTCGGCTTTTTGTAAGAAATTATCTGCGTTAAATGAGGAGGATAGTTCAATGTGGTAGCAGTTCGAAACGCACCCAACGACAACCACTCGACTGATTCCTTGCTTCCACTTTTTGGGTTTACAATCTTAAGAAGATTTCGTTCAGCCGTGAATCCGTAATTGATGAAGGTTGCTTGTGTTGAAAGTGAATATCAGACGCCCAGCGTAAAAATCATCTTGCAGGCCCTGCGCATCATGCGCTCCTCCAACCTTTGCTAAGGTATTACTTAGAAAATCTGCAATATTTGGTGCTATATGTATAGACAGTCCACTCATTGTCACGAGAACATTAACGCTTAGGTGCAATTCTTGGTCTGTGCGACAAAATTATTTTTCCCGGCACCAACTCCTTCGATGCACTGATCCTCAAAGAGTATTCCTGTCAAGAATGAGCTACTCAAACTTGGCCTTTCGGAGTCGTTATAAACTCTCTTCTCCTGTTGCATAAAATTCAATTCTCTTCTGAGGGCGTTGACTTCCTGCTTAAGTTGGAGGGCATCCGGCAACATTCAGTTTTTGACCGCAAAATCTAAACAGTGGTTAGTAAGGCACTTCTGGTGGATTTGACGGCTCATCTTCCAACTGGCACAACGGCCCTATTAGGGCTACCAGCGACTTATTTTTTGGAACTTTGGACTTTTCTCCGTGGAAACAGCTGATCGACTAAGGAGCAAGTGCATTCTCCGATCTGAGCGCCACAATATCTTTGAAGACATGATCAATTGCTTGGTGGACATGCTACTCTGGTATAGCTGTTGCTTTGATGTCTGTGGTTTATGTTGTTGTTGATTTGCCTGGTGTTGTTTTTGAGAGTTTTGCTGGTGACATTGTTAACTCTGCTCTTCACTTGATAACGTCGGAGAAGTAGGTGGAATACCGTCTGCGGTGAAGTGCAATTGCAGTGACTGCTCCCGCTCCTTGGAGGAATTGATGAGAGGAGGAGAGCGAAGATAATTTCTTCTCGCAGTAGAGAAAAGCATAGAGTGAAACTGATTTTTCGATATCTGAAGAAATCAGCTGGTTTTAAATTCACACATTCACATTTTATCTTGGGCTGATTTCGATCTACTTTTTGTTTACAGGGAAATTTGTTTTTAAATTAATAGCACAATTTTTGATTGCTTGTTGAACCCACAACACAACACTACAGTTGACAGGCGTTCCAGGTAGAAACAACCGGTAATTAGTGTGTTTCTGCTGAAAGTTCTAGTACTTACTTCAACCTCATGTGTCTAGTGTGTGCTAAATTTGTATCCATTCCATAATCCGGCAACGCTTGAAAGGCTCTTCGTTAAATTAAGGGAGGCTTGAACAACAATTTCAGCTTTACTTAATTAGATCTCAGGCATACTTCGGATTAGCCTATTTGCCAAAGGCGTCTTGGCATTCGGGAATTGCAATTTTAATAATACGCTTAAATGAATGCAGATTTTACACAGTATGTCACGCGCTTGGACCATAAATGTACTCAGATACCCCTGGTCAGAAAATGCAATCAACTGAGTTGTGAAACTCCATCAAAGTGCACACAGATGGTTTTAAACAGTATGGTGTGGTGTGGAATCAATCTGCCCGAATTATGCAGAAAGCAACGTAAAGCCTGAAAAATGTGTGTTGGCAGTCAGACAGCACTCAAAGCATATTTAGGTAACACAATGAAGACCGAAACGGCACTTAAGTGTTTTAATTTGCTAGGAATTTTATAATAACAACGCAGTCTACATTCTGTACAGGCAATTTCGTACATGGGATCTCGGGAAACGAAACAACTGATGAGCAAGCGATGTGTGGCGTCACAATGTCAGCTGAATGAAAAATTAAGCATCGTAGCTCTGATTAATGTTCTCTTGAAGGAATTCGGCGATGCGTAGACGAGGGTTAATTTATGCCCCGAAGGTTAATTCATATCCAAAACTGAACTCACTACTTAGGGATCATTGCAGGCCACTATCTGGTCAGTGGTAGCGATGGGCTACTGCGAATGAAATTCACCATCGATTAAATTGGCAATCAACAATCGACTCCACTCAATTTGAATTCGAATTATTCGATTGTTTTTATTCGCAATTGCCCATCGCTAGTCAGTGGTCACTATACTCATAAAGTCTAATACTGGTGTATACAGAAAATGCAGGTCGAAGGTATACATTATAGTTCAACCAGTTTTTAAGTCATAAAATTATACGGCTGTCGTGAAACAACCAAATCAAAGGTTGTACATACACCACTGGTATGTTACTAGGTTTACGTATAATGTTTAGTGATAGCACTATGGTCTACGTTGTGCTCAGCCCACCCGCTCCGTCAAGCACAATCTCCTGGAGTTCCCATACTCAAGAAGGGTGAAACATAGTAACTGTCATCCTAGAGATAAGTTGCCTTGTATATCATATCTCTTCTAAAGGACGATCATGGAATGTTCACCACAAATCGTCTCTTGTCCTTCCCAACACGGTGTTATGCAAGGCACATCGACAACTAGGAACTCTACAGAATTTGTGTCTCCAACGATAGGTACGTGAATTTGACAACGACAAAGCAGTCGGTGTAGTAGCCGCTGACTTTAGGTTAGGTAGGGTAACCAGGTAGACCCAAAAGTCACGACTGACTTAAAATAGAAGTTAGAGTGATTTTTGTTAGATCCTAGAGGCCTTGGAAGACATCGACCTTAATAAACATTTCAAGCCAAGTCATTCTAAATAAGCTCGCAAAAGAAGGTTTTCAACCCTGCTTCAACTTATCAGCAGAACATATCACACAGGCCAAAGCCGCATTAGGGTACCCATGCTTCGTAGCCGCCTCGGTTCATTTATTTTCTATTTAAACTCTTTCCTCGGCAAATAACTAACTACTTCAGTCTAATCTTTATGTGACTTAATCGGTTTTTTTTCTCATTTTTGTTTTATTCTTAATTAAGTAGACAAGCTTAACTAACTTAACCAATGTTAACCAATGACCCTATACGGGCCCTCTAAACTATTCCAATCGTAAATTTGTCTGTGCCTTTCGGCTTATGCTATGTTCTTTTTTAAGTTTTTTTCTATTTTTGTTTTATTTGTTTCGCCAAGAAAACTGGTAAGAAAAACTTGGCGACTTAATCGGTTCTCATGCGCTCATGACGCTTTGAGTAAATTCTGGGCCTGACTCTGTCAAACACTGATCAACAGAATTTTTGAAGCCGCTTTGTTTGAACAATGAATTTATTAGCCTTGAGTCCCATCGATTTTCTCTTCATTCACAACCGGTATTAGACTGGGTTCTTACTGCCACAATCATAGTTCTGCACCTCTCTTCCATTTTAACTCATCTGTGTTAAGAATGTTACGTTCGAGTTGCGCTATGAAATACTCTTTCTAATTCCATTTAAGCATAAACTCATAACTTAACCATCTACAGTTCCACTCTTTCCTAACCCTAGACCCCTAGTCCTGCGCCTGCTTTGCCCCCAGCAAGTATTTAGCTCGCGTCTTATTCATATCCTTCTCCTAGAGGTCACAGATGGACTACCTCTTGTTGTTGCCCTTCATAGGAACACAACAGGCGTAAGCAACCGAATGAACCTCAGTTCAACAGGTGCTATTAATTCCTCAATGAACTGTGATTCAAATTCGCACGCACAACTATCAATTCACTTTTACTTACAGGCCAAAAGACATGCCGACGTCGTTGCTCGATCTCAAGAAAGACAGTAAGAGGAATTTGAGCAAATTCCGCACATCAAACCACTCAAGGTCACGTTGCCTTGAAGTATCAGTGCAAATGGCAATAAGTCCCTTGGAGGCTGCAACCGGATTTGGTAAAAGTTTGACGACAACTCTTTTGCTCCCTTACCACAATTTGCATGATGGCAAACAGGTTACAGCAAACGAGTGCACTTCGTTGCCTTTACCTTTGCGGGAATTCATTTTCGTATAAAAGGTTGAGGTATGCTCGTTTAGTGTCATTCACAGCTTCACCGTCGAACTAGGAATATCATAACAAACCACGAAATGGCTTTCAAAGTAAGTATTCTGGAGGATAACACAAAGACTAGACTGAATTCACGGGTGCCCTTCTTCTTCCAGTTCATTGTTGCTTTCGCACTCGTTGCTGTTGCCAGCGCTGGACTCGTCCAAAGCGGACAAGTGTACCAAACAGCCCAGCAAGTGCTGACCAAGTCGGAGGATGCGTACGACCCACACCCACAGTACCAGTTCTCGTACGCCGTCAACGACGCGCACACCGGTGACTCAAAGAGCCAGATCGAGACCCGCGACGGAGATGTAGTCCAAGGTGAATACTCGCTGATCGACGCTGATGGATACAAGAGGACTGTCCAATACGCCGCCGATCCAGTCAACGGATTCAACGCCGTTGTCAACCGCGTTCCATTGGGACATGCTGTTGCCGCCCCAATTGCCTATTCCGCACCAACAGTCATCAAGTCAGCTCCAGTTGCCTATGCCGCTGCTCCAGCTGTCATCAAGTCCGCTTCTCTCGGTTATGCTGCTCCTGCCTACACTCAGACCTATGCTGCCGCTGCCCCAACTTTGATCAAGTCCGCTTCTCTGGGTTACGCTTCTCCTGCCTACACTCAGACCTATGCTGCCGCTGCCCCAACTTTGATCAAGTCCGCATCTCTGGGTTACGCTGCCCCTCAAGCCTACACTCAGACCTATGCTGCCGCTTCTCCAATTGCCATTTCCCACGGACCAGCTGCTTACACCACGCACAGCATCGTCAGGAGCAGCCCTATCGCCTATGCTTCTGACCCAGCTTATGCCTACAGTCATTAAATATTCTAAGTCATTGTTTTGTTATGCAGTTAAATAAAGCGGGTGATCTGTGTTTTGGATCGCGAATATAGACAAAAGTTGTTCATTTTCTCGTAATTTTTCGAAGTGTGGTTGATTGTAATGGATTCTGGTACACATCAAGTGCTCAGCTTAATCTAACTGATCGTCGATTCAATGGAGAAACGATGTCATTGACCATGGATCCTATTGATAAGACTTTTTGAACCACGAATCCCTCACTACGATGAAAGAACTTGCCGATATGTCTTGATCGCCTAAGGGTGACCATTGTATTCAGGTTCTGTCGCTTTTCACAACAAACGCCTAGGGCCCCATGACACTGCCTGCACTTGAAGTTCTCCATGGCCATCGCCGCCGTTTTCTTTGGTTTCGGTGTCATCACAAGTGTAACGCATTCCAGCGCCGAAAACCGGTGTAAGTGGCACCCGCCCTAATGAGAAATCCGGAAGCCATTAGCCGAACAAACAGTTGACAACTTCATATAAAAGATGCTCCAAGTGGATCCAAATGGCATTCAGTCGTGGAGTACTTCCGGGAGCCATTCGACAAGCAAATTAATCATGTTCAAGGTCTAGAGCTTGCTTACTTACTTACAGCAAATCCTCCACTCCCTATGAAGAAGCCTTTGGGATTGAAAAATACTGAACCTGTCAAGAAACCTGTTGTGGTGAAGCACCCAGTGGTTGTTCCTGTTAGCTACTCTGCTCCAGCTATTGTCAGCACTCTTCCGTTTAACTACGTCGGTTCACCACTTGTCAAGGCTGTTCCCGCAGGTTCAGGGTACACGTCTGGTCAAGTGATTTACAGATCAGTACCTCTTACGTACAACGTTGCCAACTTCCTCGGCGGCCAACAAATTGGATATTCTGGTCCAGTTGCCTTCACTCAAGTCCGTTCTGTGGGATGGTAAAATCGAGTCCGTATTCCGTGTATCCAATAATCTTGACCACATGTTTACTTATTCAAATAAATTTTATTGATTTCATTTTTTCTAATTTCTTCTAAACAACTGATTGTTTCTGAGGAGTAGCTTCCTTGGCTGATGAAGCCTGGAATAAAGTTCGTCTACACTGAATATTGAATTGAGTTTTCGACCGATTACTGGCCAGCAGTCGTTGACAATAATTCTCTCACACATTGTTAGCTTCTAGCCTTTGTTGCACTTCGATGAATTCTAGAGCTTGCTTACTTACTTACACTTCACTTGTAATTCAATTGCGTTGACCCAGCTTCCACATATCTTGGCGAAAGCATCAGCAAATATCTAATTCCCGAACTATCCACCAGGTTTCAGCCTTTGAGATGCAATTATCCAAGCCAAAGACATGTTTGGTGATGGTGATGCTAACAAGATGGTACAAGACACGATACAACACTTTCGTGGCATAAGTGAACTATTACCGATATACAGCCTTATCTGCTGCGCAGTGTTAATGAAATAGATCGTCATCTTCCGACCGGCATGATCCACTAAAGTGGTTATGGAAGCAAAGCACGTGCGAGGAATGCGCAACATTTTCCGCCATGGACACTACACATCACTATTCATGCCCATTTGCAACCAGGTGAGTTTTTCAGCCTAGTCAACCACATCTCCTTAGTCTTCCAAGTGGTCGCCTGTTGGTAATGCCTGGTGCCTTGTGCCCACGTGGCCAAACCATCGAAGGGTAGCGTCTTTCGTTTGGAGAAGCAGCTACTCCCTTATCCCGGCGAGTAACTCCGACAAGAGCACGAAGAAATCTCATTTTGGTCGCACGTTTTTACGATCTTATTCTTTCAGATTTGACACCAAACTCGGCCTTTCTAATTATAGATGTTCCAAGCTGTTTACAAATTGATCTAGTTTGGCCAATCCTAAAGGAGAGCCGCCTCTAATAACTCCATACATGCCATACAATCGTGGTGGAAAGAATATAGGCTGTGTCGGATAGTTCCATTGTGACCCTGCGTGATGTCGTCAAATATGTTTGTAGCAGACACTTAAAGGCGAAACAAGCAAACAAAAAACTAATTTCTTTTCAATATTTTCCAAGTTATTATAGTTAGTTAGTTTTACATTTATATAATACAATATGGGTGGCGCTACAGCCCGTAGAGGGCCAGGGCCTAGCTTCTCAGCAACCACTCGTTTTGTGCGTGCTATTGTTCTCTCACGAGTGGAAGGGACCTACAGTATAATGCCGACTCCGAACGGCCAAGTTTGAGAAGCTTTTTCTAGACAGAAAATACTCTTTGAGCATTGTCAGTGACTCGAAAGAGGTGGGATAGTGAAAATTATTTTTGTCGCTCAGAGCTGGAATCGAACCTACGACATCGAGGTTGGGGTCGACGCACATACCCACAACGCCACGGGCCACCACATTTATTCCAATTATAAATACACTAAATCCCAATTCAATTCCTGTTTTTAATTTCTCTTTTTTGATAAACGAAATTGGATTGTGATGTAGTATAAAGCAACACATCTGTCCAGTAAAAAAATGGGTCCTGAGTGACGTCACACAACAATGAGATTTTTTTGTTTTAACAAGCTGTCCAGCATACCTTATTTTCCTTACAACATACCTGTCAATTCATAAGTTTTCCTATGATAAAATCATTTTGCTGTACTTTTTAGTTCTGCGCCTTCTTCACAAGGCAAGATGGATCTGGAAAATAATAAACCACTCAATCTGACGAAACGACCAATATTTTTTTTATTTAATTCAATTTATTTATCATCCAAGTGCACCGAATTATCCATCCCAAAATAGGCTATACCAAAATTGTACACTCATTCCCTCTATTGCGTTCCCAGTCAACCGTTGACGCTGATGTACAGCTTAAACTTGCTGTACAGCTTAAGCTTGCTGTACAGCTTATACTTTGTTTTGTAATACTCAGATTCGAAACTAGTCCACTTAACTACATTAATTTGGGGGGACACATGCCGACGAAAATCTACTTACCGAGGTGTGTAGTCACCTATTGTCGAGCTCCATAAAGGCACAATCGCCCGATTCTTCATTAGTCTTGGAGGCGTCTTTGAAGTTCGGCTCCAGTGCTTCCCTGGCTCAGATTATGGCCAGACCCAGTCCGTCATGCAGAGAAAGTCGACTTTTTGCTGATGTCCATTCGTAGAAAGGCATATCCATAAGACGGGGGCTAAACCAATGCGATCATTGTCGGAGATCAAGTGTGAGTTATACCAACGATCACTTAGTTTTAATCGGGTGATGACTTTCAGACTGCACCCAATGATGGGTAGCCACATATGGGGGGTAGTCGATCACGTATGCAGCTACCTGCGCTTTTGAACACACAGAAGCTAATGACGATCAGGTAGACAGTACAACTGCATCACCCGCATAGGCCTGGGGTAGATATTAGAATCTTGCATCAAGCAGGTCAACCAGCATGCGTAATAGTACCGTCAGGAACAAGTGTTACACTCATACTATAGAGTACAGTTCGATAACTCGAATATTTGATAACTCGAGACACAATTGAATGACAACAATGCCAAGATTGAAGTATGAAAGAGAACTCGAGGAGATTATTTTGGGGTCAACTTCGGTAATTCGAATTCTGAAGGGATGAGATGAGAATCGTCTGGCTAGACAAACATTTTACGATTTTAATTTTGAAAAAAAAAAAAACTGTGGGCGGCTACAGTCTTATAAATTACAAAGAAAACGATACAAACTAGCCTCTTTATCGAGGATCATGCCATATCTTACCTCGAATGCACACTCAATTCTGTCCACAAGATTTTAAAGTGTAGTCTAGTAAATTGTCGGCCCTGATGTATTGTACATGTTGAAACAGCTCATACTGTTCATGGTTGGGTCCTCTTTTCCAAAGGCCCTCAATGGCAACAGGACCGCTGGACCCTCAGACCACGTCAATATCAAGAAAATTCAGGTCTTGGAAGCCAAGGTGTCACTGAATTGTGCGATAGTCGACCGCAAACACATTTTATGTTTTTTATTTGTAATTTAAAAAACACATAGTTTGAAGAGGAGCTTTTTAAAATCGTCCACTGTGTTTGGTTAAGATTCTACCGGACAGCAGTATCGGTGCTATCATCGCCGTTTTACGTTCTACTGAGGGCTATTCATCTTAGTCCCGAAATGCTTGTATTCGAAGTTTTGTTGTTTGAATGATTCTCGGTCATCATTCCGGCAGCACCATCTTTCCATTTCCACGATCGAACTATTTCTTTTTACTGACTGAGACACCGTTCGTCTTCACTTGGTCTTGAGATACTACGCATGTAGTGCCATGGGGTACGTTGTTGACCACAGTCAATATTGGCACTTCCTATGATCCGGGCATCAAGAATACTGAAGGAGTGTCTGACGTCGATGGTAAAGTGATTCATCTGGTTGTGGATCCATTGGCCAGGAGACCATCAGGTTCTTTTGTGAACGTTAAGTTGGGGCTACCAGGCACTGGCTGCAGAGAAGTTTCACACTGTCGCAGCCCAAAAGCCTGTGTCCAGGACTTGTTGCCACACCAACTGGCACTTTACGTGCTTTGGTTTCCCTCATATTTCCTATCAACCACAAGTCCAGAAACCTGCTCAAAAATGTGTCCCCAATCGAATGCCAAATAACTCTCACTTCTCAACCACGCAGACTCAACAGCGTATCTCAGTCGAAGATCTAATCTCTTAATCAATTCAGTTTCCAATGGGCTTGGCCGACAAGGACTTCGTTCTTTACTTTCAAAAATTCGCAGCCGCAGCTATTCAATGCATTCGCTAAAATATCATATCTCAGCGTCAGGCAATCACAAGTGTCCTTCCCCAGTTGACGACATTATATGCGTTGATCGAAATCAAATCAGCTTACATCTAAGCCATTGCACAACCATAAATCTCAATTAGCCGGGCTCAGATGGTAATCTTTCGACGTCTGGATAAGCGTGTGCCGCCATCGGAGTTGAGTGAGTCTCTTTAATCGCATTGATGGTGTCGGAACACGAGCACCGCAATACCTTCCACTGCCGGATTAACGCCAGTTTATAACGCGATCAATGTGGTCAGAAGGCCTTCAGATGGTCAGGTGCAATTACGGTCTATGAACTGGGTGGAGTGGTAGGCCACCTCCATCCGACTTTGACGTTTTCACTTTTCAAGTTCACGGTCATGGCGTACATAATTCGAGTTCGATTTCGATTTTCCATGTTATTTCATCGAGGCTGATGCCATTGAAAGTCGCTGTGGATGATTTGTGGATTTGTTGATTGAAGCAAACAATTTCGAGCGTTTTCAATTCCATTTTGTCACGGTAATTGAAAAAGAGAAAAATATGTGCGTTGATTACCCACTTATTTCTTTTCAGGTTGAACTTGAAAAATGGGAATTGGGGAAAAAGAAAATAAAACTGTGTAAGTGGTGTCATCGAGAATGCTGACTCGATTCGTGTTACAAAAACCAGTTTGCTTAGGTTTTTAAACGGGAACACTCATACCTTGGCGGTCAGAGTTCTGTGGATTAGGGTAGAAGATAAAAACAATGTCAATATCTTTGTCAGGGCTTGAAAAATGCTTTCCCGGCACGGGATGCGACGGAGGATGGCACAGGAGTGAGGTGTTTCTGTAAGAGCAAGAAGCCATACGTAGATTAGAATAGGTTACTCGACCAATCTAAATAGCTTCAATGACATGAAGACCGACGACACCGAACGGCTACTAGCCCAGACTTTCTACGAGAATAAATTTTCATATCGGATTGCATGTCTGACAACCAGACCCTGCATGGATCCCCTGCGTATCAGTTAGGGCATCCTAAGGTCATGAACGCATAGACCGTATCATCATTCCAAACTACCGTGTATGTAGGTATTAACTTTACATAAACAAGATCAACATATCTTACATGCACAGCAGCAGATTCCGCCAGCTCTCCTCAATGTTAGCCTCAATTAAACGTATACAAAAAATAAATTCAGTGTTATCACGCACATAACATACATATTATCAGACGATAGGTGTAAGTGTATATTCCAAGATCTTAATACTGCTCTCTCCTTGAAGCTCCCTGACCATTGATGTATTGTTCCGGCTGAAGATCAATGAAATATCCAAAGGGGATATTACCTTATGTTCAGACAGCAGTCCTGTTAAACTGAACAGCCTTTCAATCAGGGAACTTATCGAAGTCATAATGGGACTGTCATCGGCGGATAGCCACTATTACCTAACCTTACCTACCTACAAGACGAGTGTTTAACATAAATTGATTCATTGTTGCAGTCTGTCGCACTAACCGCAGGAATCATCTTCGCCATCAATTCCATTTTCATCATTCCATCGTGTGCACATTCTCGATATAATACAAAAAAGGTCCGAAAACGAAACTTATGGCTAGAAATTTAATGAATCGCGGAGCTGCGCAGCACCCGATTGAAATTCTCAATCTGCCAACAAAAAGGCTCAATCAATTTCTCTCGATAAGTAAACGTCCTACATATTGAATTCGGCGCGAAATGTTGTCGAATCGGGGAACTGTTTGATATTTTTTTTTAATTTACATTTCGATTCGAGTGAATGAATGGAATAAGCTAACATGAACGACTGTTTGCTACTCCCATTGACATAAAATAAATTATATACTTTTTTTTATATTTTCCTTGTTTGGCAAGCAGAATTTGAAAATGTGAACGCTCGCGCCTATTTTTGACCATTAAACGAACGAAATTGCCTCATGGACATTTACTTGTGAATTGAGGCTGATGAATATTTTGCGACTGGGCCTTGTAGAACACAGTGGTGCAAGAAAAACCAAAACGGCTACCAACGGTAACCAAACAAATGCTTTCATCTTTTGATTGCATCACGAGAGGTGATCTCTTTTTTTTTACTTTAGATCTTTATTTGTTCTCTGTTCCTCTTTAGGTAATTCTGTTCGTTATCTTACATCTGTTTGATATTCGATTTGAACACTAAGAGTTCCATTGGTTCTTTGGTTGCCTGCAGTGTCTGCCGTGTACTAAGCGACTGTGCCCCATTAGGTGATGGTAACAGGAGAAGTAGCGCCAGTTATTCCGCCACATGGTATCACTAGTATAGGTTTGTTTTTATTAAGGCCCTCCTCTTTTGTATGAGCATGTAGGTCAACAATGATTATTCCAGAATAGGATAAGGGACTAAGTTGTTAAATCCAGTTGCTTGTGGTTCAAGAACCAGTTTGATGCTCTCGTGGCCTGCATGTTCTGACACCAATATCAGTTTTAACCATTTTTTTCTTATCAAATTTATAAAGTGTTTTTTTTCATTTCCAGACAGCCCTTTAGTTGAATGCGAAGCCTTATAGGGCTTTAAATGTTGCCTAGCTAAGTGGTATCGAGATTTGGTAATTCTTTAGATTTCTGTTCTAGATGCAATATGCTGCTTCAGTTAAGGTGAAAATTTCAGCTTGGACGATTATGCAGTTTCTGGAGAAAAGCATGTTTCAGTTACACTTTCTGACTTCGGTTCGTCAGTGTATCACCTTGCGCCGTTGTTTTGTGTTAGTCTTAATTTAAGACTGGATTACTCACCTGCCGCATCAATGTGATCCGTTGTCAGAATCTCTTGCAGGTTCCTTGTAGGGTTGCAGCTGGTGTTGCAGCTTGTCTTTAAGCTTCTAGTGTTTTTCCAATTTGGACATCCCTTCAAATGGTAAATTTCCTCGAGATCATACAAATTCAGAGATGATCTCTTGACTTTACTGAGGTCTTCCCGCGGTCATCCATTCCGTCGGGCTTAGGAGCTCAGTGTAAAATTTAAATATGCCTAACAACTCAGCTTAAGAATTTTTGCAAAAGTTACAAATCACGTGTGAATCCAGGCATGGTCTAGCATGTTCTTCTTCTGCTTATGGTGCTACAGTCCGGGGTGAATATGGGCCTCCATCAAGAGTGGCACGACCCTTGACCAGCTGATTCCAATATCGCACGCCATGTTAGTTGAGGTCGTTCTCGTTGTGTGCACCATCGGATTCGAGGTAGTCCTCTATTGCTTTGGCGAAGACTCGTCGGGTTAGAGCTATGTTGTCTATGCGCTCTCATGGCCTTGCCCTCTTAGGCGTCGAATTCGTTAACGCCTAGCTAGACTTATGTCGCTGTACATCCTGTACAGTTCGTGATTTAATTTTCTTTTCCAGAAACCATCAACGCATATAACGACACTAATTATTCGCCAAATGCATTCATTTCTGGTCCAATTAAATATCGATTTTATGCTATGAACTCTGAATAAAAACCCCTAGTGATAGTTTTACACTTTTCTAGGGAATCGACACACGTCTTAATTTGTAGCCATCCGCTTATGGTCTAGTGTATGGCAAATGTTCATGTATTATGTAATGCCTTCCGCTTTAGTTGCCGCATGCACTTTTATCATAAAATCATCCAATAACATTCCTAGTATT
Source organism: Eristalis arbustorum (assembly GCA_916610145.1). NCBI lineage: Eukaryota > Metazoa > Arthropoda > Insecta > Diptera > Syrphidae > Eristalis > Eristalis arbustorum. The sequence goes on along the minus strand of OU744316.1, from coordinate 54,189,501 downwards.
TTAGCGATCATTTCCGGCGTGATGACATCTCTTGGGCGGAAGTGACTCGCTCGGCGGCCACAACGGAAATGAGGAAATATTACTCTCGCCATTAAAATCGATTGTAGTGCCTCTAAAGCGTTTCCTTTGTCGCCGTGATGGTTTTTTTATGCAAAAAACAAACAAGCATACGAAATTCGAGGTCATCTGCCTACAATGGCTGCCAAGCCAAAAACGCCATGACGAAGCTACCCCGCTCAAGCTTGACAGTTGGCTATTAATAGACAGCAGAGTTGCGCTTAAGGTTGCTGCGTGCAAAGTTAAGCTGACTGACTGACTTTAACTGACTTTCCAAACTACCCTCGTAACTAGAAATGCCGACGTTGATGCAGTCGTAATGCATTCAACCCTGGCCTCAAATTGAAATCGCAATCTCCGCCATTTTTACAGCTTCATTATGAGCATAGTCTAGACTCTTTCAAGGAATGTGTGTGAGCTTAAAGTAACCGAAAAAACAACTTCTCCATTGCATTAGACTACTACATGCCGGACATGTACACAAGTGTCCACGCGATGCACACAACTGAAAAGTAAATGCCATCATATAAACGTCGGCTGCTTTGCATGAGGATATATCAACAACGAGCATTCTACCTTTTTTACTTAATAAATCTTAATCTGCTGACACGGCTCAAAGCTTTCAAACCGCCTTTCTACCGACCCGAACGTGATGGAACTTCCACATGCCCGGTCCGAATGACTACTACAGCACTCGGTTGCTCCGGATAAGCTTTCAATGACCAAATTCGTTTGATCTATAAATCCCATCTATGTACGCGAGAAAATGCAAATTTGATTGAACACTTTGCATATCTCGTCTGCAGGCATATTGAGTGGGGTGCTCCTGCTTAAGATGCAAACACCATCCTGAACTGATTCTAAGTGGGGAGATATCGCTGTGTTGTTCTCGCGCACGAAAAAAGTAAACAAACTTATTTCGGATTAATGATCTGGGATTATGTAACACTGTGTGTCTCCAGAAGACGTGGAGAAATATTCGTGTGGTGCAGTGGCAAAACGATCGTATAGCGAAAAAAATAAAGTGTTTCAAAACAAGTAGCAGATCACTGTTCTGGAACAGCACCGAAAGAAGTACTTGAGACTGTCCGCTTTCGTCCACCTCACGACACTTTCTGTTGCAACTGTGCAGTCTCAGATGGAAAAAGTTCGACAGGAACCGATTACCTGCCACTAACACCACCTTCTTGAGATGGCCTTCCATCCTTGTCCATCAATGTCCCTATGCCAGGCACAAATAGCACCAGTAGAAGGAGAGATCTCTAGACGGACGGCTCAGACAAAAGGGTCGTCTATGATCACTTACAGAAATCCCTGGCACTAGGAGACAATATCATTATATTTCAAGCTGAATTGGCTGTGACATGTGATACGGATGGCGGTGAGACCACAACATAACCAAGGGATCACTATTTTTTTTTGACAGGCAATAAAGGCCCGCCATCGGACTCGAGTATTTTAGCATCGAAGCAGGTTATGAAGTGCCAGAGAAATCTTTAGAGAACTATATGGCCCTCTGCCGGGTACCAAGGCACCCTGAAATCTATCGAAACGAAAAGGCGGACAGTCCTACGAAACAAGGAATGGAGATGAGAGAGCCTCTACCAATTCTTATGAGTATACGCCACTGAGCTTCATAAGAAAACAGTCGGACGGCGAAGGTATGGATAGAGCCAGAACTCGATTGATAAGTCTTGGTATTGGAGCTTTATGGCCCATGGTAGACAAGAAGAGTTCATGATCGTTGGTATGCTTTAGAAGTTGCAGAGATTAAAAAGAAGTACAAATGCCCAGCCCATCCCAACCCAGAAAAAAATTAGCCAGCTCCCAGGAGAGTGTTCTTCGTAGACCTGGAAGACTTAAACGGCGTTGGACTGAAAAACTGCCTAAAATTCAGATCTGGATGTGGTTGGTGCCCGAACTATAGTCATTTGATAGCCAGGGGACAATAGGCCCATATGTTGTTTTTATGAGCCAGGGCCGTAAGAAGGTACGAGACCCTATTAACCTTCACGGTAACCCTACATGGTGACCTGGGCGTTGTGGGCATGTGCGTCGACGTCGTAGGTTCGGTTCCTGCTCTGTGCGACAAAAATAATTTTCACGGCCCACCTCTTTCGAGTCACTGACAGACTTTAGGGTACCTTTCACTAGTGAGAGATCAATAGTACGCACAACACGAGTGGTTTCTGCTGAGAAGCTAGGCAATGGCTTTCTACGGGCTGCAGAACCATCCTTTTATTGTATAAAAAGGCCACAACATTGGGTTCGTGCATTTTGGCATCGAAACGTACTATGCAGCGCCACTGAGATACCTTTGGAGAACTATATGACTCTCTGCAGGGTGCATGCAGGTATAAACCGAATCAATAAGGCGTATAGTCCCACGAAACAGGGATTGGAGCTGTGATAGGATCTAGCAAAAACATATGAGCTGCAAAAGGAAAAGCCGGAAGGCGAACGTCTGGGCAGAGCCACAACTCACCCTTCGCTGAGCAAGAATATATCATCATCTATGGTAAGCTTTAGTCGCAAGGAAGTATGTTAATATGCATACTAACTTACCGTGCACTCAGAAGATCAGGAAGAAATAGAAATGCCCACCCCACATAAGCCCGGCAAATAAATTTTAGTTTAGCCCAGCAGCTCCTTCATAGAGCTTAAGGACTTAAGTTTTCTTGTTAGTTACATCTTATGGGTCAGATTTTTAAATGATCGGTTCTTGGACTAAAGTAGGATTCATCAACCTGGTCTACGTGAGTCACACCGATAAGGTTGCCATAAACACACCTTCCTATCAAATCTACATGAGTTTTTAAGGAGTGTGAATACTATAACGAGCTACATAACTCGCCAGCTTCAAAGTGAACCAAACTCAACGAAACTTTGTTTTCTGAATATGGCACGTAGGCTCTTGTTAGCTAACTGAGACCATTGTAGGTCCATTGTCATACTCACTGCCGTACATTTTTTTCAAACGACAAATGGCGACTGAACCAGATCTGAATACCACATAAAAACATGTTTACTTCCACTGGGATTCGAACCTGGAACCCGCTTAACCATGGACAGGCACTCATCCAACTGCATCCAGATGTTGAGACGTAACTTGAATCGAAACTAGAAACTAGAGCTCTTGATGAACGCATACCGGAACCCACACGCGTAGACGCATTCGTCGGTATTGCTCGGGTAGTAAAATTCCGGGTACCCTTATGGTTGCGTTAATGGTAACGTTCAGAAAACCCATGCAAACCCTTTTCTACTCACAGACTTAAAAGATGTCTGGGAGCACTGCCTTTTTTGAACTTACTTCAACCTCAACCAGCACGATCGGAGATGGTTATTCTTGCCGATTCCATGACATGTTGAGTTGAAGTCAGACTTTACATTTTCTTGAATTATTATACTAATCGACAAACGTCTTTCTACTTACGTTCAGCTTGTCCATGAAGACTTAGACTTAGGATGAGCAATATATGTCAACCCTTATTGACGGTCATAAGCATGCTGCTAAAGGTCTTCAAACTATCGTGATGACCTACTCTTTAGCCTCCTCTCATTATCAAACCAGGAGACTTGGAGCCGAAGTGCCTCCTAAGTTAACTAGAGCGAAGCTAGTTGAGCCTACCTTACTGATTGTCTTCCTGATTATCCTCCCCAGGATCATATCGAAGGTTTCACACGACATAGCGTTTGCTTGCCATTCCGGTACGGGTTCGGAGGTCCTTAAATCGAACTGTGTGCTGGTGTCTCTCTCTCTCTGATTAGTTTCCCCATTTGGCCACAGCCTTGAATAGGTCCTGGTAATTAATGCTGTCGTGTGAAGCTCTAAAATCGATAAAATTTGGTGTGTATCGATTGCAATGCTGTGTACCATCGAAGTCAGGGCCGCCTTATACTTAGGGAGACAACATTCTAACCGCGAAAATGTTGCCCCAGGAGGTGCTTAAAAGAGCTCCATATGGCGCCAAAGTTTTGGCATAATTAAGGATTAATTAAAAAAATAAATCATTAAGTTTAGCTCTATTTGAAGGCTGTTCAGAGACAAGCTTAGATTCTGAAACAAGCAACAATCTTTGTGAAACACACAGTCGATGTAGGGGAAAAAGAACGGAACCGACTCAAACTAAATAAACCCCACTCCTGCTGAATCTACACAAAAAAGTTAAAAGTAGCTAAAATTCACGTTGCATCACTGAGGACAGTCGTCATTTCCATTTTTAGTTTCTCCCCATTCGGCAAGTTTGTCTAGAATTCCAAATGAAAACTTTAATTCGAATGCCTCAGACGACCGTCTGGGTGACAGCAGAATACCAATGACCATAGAACTGACACAAAGAACACAAGCGGCAGCTCTTCAAACTCACCGATGGTATCTAAATGAACAAATCTATGAAACTAAACCCTTTGGCAGAACTTGGCAGATTACAGATCAGTTACACGCTTACACGATGCGTGAGCTTTCGAATGGAATGCTCTTGTTTGTGCTAAAAACAATTTTACAAAACTCGTTGAACGCTTTATTTTCGAAAGTAAAGTAGATATCGTTTAAATGCCAGGATTTATTTAAGTGCGTATGATTTGTAGTAAGCCGGACGTGGATAGGGCAGGGCCGCTGCAGGCTTGATGAACGCTGGAGCCGTGTGGCGGGCGTAGAGTACAGATGCGGCCGGTTGGTAGAAGCCCGGCTTTGAATATCGTGGCGGAGCAAATACGGCTGGAGCTGATTTGTAATAAGCGGGGGCTAGGGGCGCGTTGTATGCGACACGAGCCGGATGAGCAACTGCTGCCGGGGCCACTGCATTGGCGACAGGATAAGAGGGGGCAATAGCTCTTGGGAGGGCTACCGCTGAGCCGGAAGGATGGACGTAAGCTGGACGACTAACATGCACTGGTGCGGGAACGCCAATCGGAGCTGTGGAGCGGAGAACAGCTGGGGGAGTATGCACGGCCGAGAGGGCAGGTGGCACAACTCCAGCTGCAGCGACGGCGGGTGCAGTTCGTACAAAAGCGGGGTTGCCATAAAGAGACTCTGTGAAGTCGAGGGGCGTGTCAATTGGCGGCAGAACTGGTGTGGGAGCGACGGCTGGACCGGGGACAATGGTTTCAGCGACTGGAGTGGCAACTGCAGCAGTAACAGGGGCAGGAACCGGAGCTGGAGCAACAACTGGAGCTGGGACTGGAGCTGCAATAGGTGCAGCAACTGGAGCTGGGACTGGAGCTGGAACTGGAGCTGCAAGAGGAGCGGCAACTGGAGCCGGAAGAGGAGCAGCAACTGGAGCTGGAACTGGAGCAGCAAGAGGAGCTGGAACTGGAGCTGGTACCGGAGCTGGAACTGGAGCTGGTACCGGAGCAGGAACTGGAGCTGCAAGAGGAGCAGCAAGAGGAGCTGCAACTGGAGCTGGAACCGGAGCAGGAACTGGAGCTGCAAGAGGAGCAGCAACTGGAGCTGGAACTGGAGCAGCAAGAGGAGCTGCAACTGGAGCTGGAACCGGAGCAGGAACTGGAGCTGCAAGAGGAGCAGCAACTGGAGCTGGGACTGGAGCTGGAACTGGAGCAGGCAGTGGAGCAGGAACCGGAGCTTGAGCGACAACTGGAGCTGGAACTGGAGCAGGAACTGGAGCTGCAAGAGGAGCAGCAACTGGAGCTGGAACTGGAGCTGGAACTGGAGCAGGAAGAGGGGCAGGAACCGGAGCTTGAGCTACTACCGGAGCTGGAACAATAGCTTCAGCAACTGGAGCTGCGACTGGAGCAGCAAGAGGAGCTGGAACTGGAGCTGGAACCGGAGCAGGAACTGGAGCTGCAAGAGGAGCAGCAACTGGAGCTGGAACTGGAGCAGCAAGAGGAGCTGGAACTGGAGCTGGAACCGGAGCTGGAACTGCAGCTGCAAGAGGTGCAGCAACTGGAGCTGGAACAATAGCTTCAGCAACTGGAGCTGGCGCTACAACTGGAGCTGGAACTGGAGCTGCAAGAGGAGCAGCAACTGGAGCTGGAACTGGAGCAGGCAGAGGAGCAGGAACCGGAGCTGGAGCTACAACTGGAGCTGGAACTGGAGCTGCAAGAGGTGCAGCAACTGGAGCTGGAACAATAGCTTCAGCAACTGGAGCTGGAGCTACAACTGGAGCTGGGACTGGAGCAGCAAGAGGAGCTGGAACTGGAGCTGGTACCGGAGCAGGAACTGGAGCTGCAAGAGGAGCAGCAACTGGAGCTGGAACTGGAGCAGCAAGAGGAGCTGCAACTGGAGCTGGAACCGGAGCAGGAACTGGAGCAGGAACTGGAGCTGCAAGAGGAGCAGCAACTGGAGCTGGAACTGGAGCTGGAACTGGAGCTGGAACCGGAGCAGGAACTGGAGCTGCAAGAGGAGCAGCAACTGGAGCTGGAACTGGAGCAGCAAGAGGAGCTGGAACTGGAGCTGGAACCGGAGCTGGAACTGCAGCTGCAAGAGGTGCAGCAACTGGAGCTGGAACAATAGCTTCAGCAACTGGAGCTGGCGCTACAACTGGAGCTGGAACTGGAGCTGCAAGAGGAGCAGCAACTGGAGCTGGAACTGGAGCAGGCAGAGGAGCAGGAACCGGAGCTGGAGCTACAACTGGAGCTGGAACAATAGCTTCAGCAACTGGAGCTGGGACTGGAGCAGCAAGAGGAGCTGGAACTGGAGCAACAAGAGGAGCTGGAACTGGAGCTGGAACCGGAGCAGGAACTGGAGCTGCAAGAGGAGCAACTGGAGCTGGGACTGGAGCTGGAACTGGAGCTGCAAGAGGAGCGGCAACTGGAGCTGGAACTGGAGCAGGCAGAGGAGCAGGAACCGGAGCTGGAGCTACAACTGGAGCTGGAACTGGAGCTGCAAGAGGTGCAGCAACTGGAGCTGGAACAATAGCTTCAGCAACTGGAGCTGGCGCTACAACTGGAGCTGCAAGAGGAGCAGCAACTGGAGCTGGAACTGGAGCAGGCAGAGGAGCAGGAACCGGAGCTGGAGCTACAACTGGAGCTGCAAGAGGTGCAGCAACTGGAGCTGGAACAATAGCTTCAGCAACTGGAGCTGGCGCTACAACTGGAGCTGGAACTGGAGCAGGAAAAGGAGAAGGAATTGGAGCTGGAACTGGAGCAGGAACTGGACCTGCAAGAGGAGCTGGAGCTATAACTGGTGCTGGGACTGGAGCTGGAACTGGAGCAGGAACTGGAACCGGAAGAGGAGCAGAAACTGGAGCTGGAACTGGACCTGGAGCTACAACTGGAGCTGGAACTGGACCTGGAGCTACAACTGGAGCTGGGACTGGAGCTGGAACTGGAGCAGGAACTGGGGCTGGAATAATTGGCTCTGGAATAGCCACTGGAGTGTCAATTGGAGGAATCACTGGCGCGGGAGCTACTGCTGGACCAACTGGACCAGCAATTGGTGCTGGCAGTGGAGCCGGAACAACTGGTTCCGGAATGGCCACTGGGGTGTTAATTGGAGGGATGACTGGGCCGACAATTGGGCCAGGAACAGGAGCCGCCCTAGGAGCGTATGCTGAACCAAGAGCAATGGCCTCTGGAACTGGCACTGGAGCAGCAACTGGTGGAGGAACAAGAGCGGGACCGGGCACGACCGCAGCCGGGGGCGCAGCAACGCCCAGTGGAACTCGAGTCACCACGGCATTAAATCCACTCACATCGTCGGCCCTGTAACGAACAATACGCCTGAACCCGTCAGAGTCGTTCAGCGAGTACTCCCCGTGAACCACGTCGCCATCGCGGACTTCGACCTGGCTCTTCGAATCCCCGGTGAGTATGTCCTGCACTTGGTAGGCAAACTTGTACTGCGGATGCGGGTCGTAGTCCTCATAGCCCTTAACCAATACCGGCTGAGGTAGATTCACTGGAGGACCCTGGTAATTGCGTGGCGCCGGAGCATATCCACTAGCACTCACTGCAGCAATAACAGCCAAAGTCACGAGGAACTGTGAAGGAATACAAAATCGATTAAGAAAACCCAGCCATCTCGTCCGTCTGCTTGTGCTAACCTTGAACGCCATTGTCGTCGTATGCTTGGTGGTTCCTAAGTCAAGAAGCTAGGTGTGAATGATATAATTTTAGCCACTCGGGCACGGTTTTATAGTCTAGATTCTTCCTCAAGCACCGGTGGTGGACTTGAATAAAATCACATAAGCTGAAGTCTCTTCCCAGTGAATCATCGGCGACTTGCGATTGGCTAACCTAAGCGATTTTTCTGCTTTGCAGACTCGGCGCGGGCTTCGCTACATTTTCGGTTCTGTTCTGAAAACGGATACATACTCGAAGCGAGAAGCTTTTGAGGTTCGATTTGCTTCGAATTGGGAAACGGTTTCAGTGTAGTGACTTGACAGTTAGCAGAACACAGTCGAATTAGAAGGCAGTGACGTAGCAAAAGCTACCAAGTCGTGCTTAGGCTGGTAGGCGCACTTAGAATGCCGAGCACGGTCAGGCGGAATAAATAAGAGTTGTCCAGCGTGGAATGTCTGGTTGCTTCGGTTCTTTATCTTTGGACGCATCCTCATAAATAAATGGAGATGAGCCTGAGGAAGAAAACAGAACACAAAACAAAACAAAAACACACGAATCTGAAGCACACGCTACTGCTGTATACAGAGTCATCCATTTCGTAGTTCGGAAAGTGAATTCGAATGAAAGACTTTTATGATTAAGATTCTTATCAAATTCTGATTTCAGTATATCGCTCGGATGTGGCCATTTTGAAAGGAAACGAGCATCAGATAGCAGTGCTCCTTGGGATTTCTTGAAGGAGCCGATTTGGAGGAGGTATGTTTCCAAAACTATTCCACGACGACATCGGGCAATAATTCAAGAAAAGCCTGTCTTTCTTTTTAAATACCAGGGTGCTACAGACAGCAGCAAACGCCGCAAGCTAATTGACAACAAAATACACACGACCGAACCAGGAAATGAATGACCGGACTGTATACTTGCTGAACAATTTTCGGAAATAAACTGGCAATTGGACCAAGAATAATGCACGTTACTGGCTATTTACTGCAGTGGTACGTACCAATTCTTCGAATCCGAACCTATGGGGCAACGCAACAGAGGTTGCCTGTGTTTAAGGTGGCGTACTCAAGTGGAGAAGGACCTCAACCAACTTGGAGTGCGAAACTGTTTACAACTAGCCAGAAATCGCGCTACTTGGAGAACCTTGTTAGTTGAGACCCAGGCTCAACTCCGGACTGTAGCGCCATAAAAAAGAAGAAGAAATACGTATCAATATTGACGTATGGCGCGGCTTTCCTATTCTGGAGACAGTATTCCTTCCTTGGTATTGAAGGAACACCTGCTCTAGAATAAAAACACCAGCTCCTCTCCGCGAATATTTAGGGGAAGCTTACAAAAGACTAAAGAATGCAACTGTTTTGGTAAAGGTCACAGCAAAGTGCAAATGAAACTCTCAAAATTATCGTATTACCCGACGTCTTTTAAGGAGTTCGAAATACACTACACGAACAAAAACCCCTCCCAGAGTTTGTTTGGGCGGACATAACGTCCCTTACCTAGCTGCAATGAACATTTTTCAAAAACGAATAAATATCGGATGAAGTCTTATACACCAGTTCTGTATGGCCCTCCATCTATCGAACCACTGCCATGTTTTCCAGCAGACGTAACAACAAGGGCAGCCCTCTGTCCTAGTTCGACCAAAAGTTCTATTACAGAAAAACTACGTAACGTCAACGGGATAGACGGAAAGCGACAACGCGATGGACCATGAAGGTTTAAGTCTAGCATCGTGGTGCATCGCATTACTGTCTCCGATGGTAGCTCCCTTTGAAAAGTGTGACATAAACAGGGATGTTAAATCCATACCACATTATGGTAACAATGACGATGAACTCGCCAGGTGTTGTACAACCTCAATAGCAGGGGAACCACCTTCCTTTCCGATCACTACAGCCTACCATCTTTAAAAGTTTCAAAAAATTAAAACAAATGGCTATAAGGCACCACCTGCCTTAAGACAAAAAAAAATCTGGCCATCACGTAACCTAAAACGAACACTCAGTCTACTCAGACTCAGTGAGCAGTCATTAAGGACTCTCATAGGGGGTCATAACCGGGCACTGTGCAATTGGAACTCATGCTCGCGGGGTGGGTGTCCCATATAACGATTCTGCCGAAGCTGCGAGGAGGAAGAAGAAAAACGTTCCTGCACCCAGTTGCCTACTACTTCAACAACCTCAATGAGCTAAATAGCGCAGCATAGGTCAGCTAAATCGCTTCACAACAAGCACCAACTGGTTCCGATGTTAAGAGAAGTCAATCCGCTTGGTATCACAATGGGCCCACTTTGCCCTAAGTGTGACTGACCTTAGCAGTCAGCCACAATAACTTAATCTAATCTGTGGTAACTATATATCTAATTACAGTTGAACTTCGATAAAGTGATTCTTCTGACACAAAAAAAATTCCAGTTATCAAAAACTTCAAGCTATCGAGGATTCAATTTGACGTTTGATTTTACATCAATATTTACAATATTTGTTTATTTAAGGTGTATGCATTGAGTTCATGTGGAACCCAATTTCCTTGTTTTTGAATATGTCCAGCTGCTTTAAAACGATTGCAAATGGCTGCTGGAGTGACACCCAAAGATTCTGCGTGCACGTCTTGCATTTGGCAACAATCTTCATAGAGTAATGCTTCCACTTCTTCATCTTCAAACGTTTTTGGTTCCCACGTTCATCGTCTTTCAACTCCAAGTCACAACTTTTAAATCGTTCTAACCACTTTTGGCACGTTCGCTCAGCTAGCGCATGTTCACCATAAGCTTCCACCAAAATACGATGACTTTCGACAGCAGTTTTCTTCGTAATGAAGAAGAACTCCCCACAAAAACACTTTTCATGCACATAGTTCGACATGTCCATTATTTTTGTTTACGCTTCAAATGAATGACATATAATGAGCGTAGCTTTCCAACGCATGTGCTAATGGAATAATACAAGTGACGCCATCTCTTAGCAAATTGACGAATTTAAGTTGTACTTACTTACTTACTTAAGGTGGCGCTACAGTCCGGGGTGGACCTGGGCGTCAACCAACAAGCGTCTCCAGCTAGCTCGATCTTTAGCTAGCTGCCTCCAGTTTCGCACGCATAGTTGGTTGAGGTCCCTTTCCACTTGCGTGCGCCACCTGAGTCGCGGTCTTCCTCTACTGCGCCGTCCCTCTGGGGTGGATTCGAAGACTTTAAGTTGTACACCCAAAAGTAAAGAATTTAATATTTTTTAACAGATGGCTCAACTAAACTACCTATCTATGTGTATTTCGAGTTGCAAACATCCCATCGGACTAAGAAACTAAACGCTGATCATCTGTTTTACTAGGAATCTTAGTATCAGTGTTGGCTTGATCGCTCTTCGAAAACAGACAGCAGCAAAAGAAAATACGCCACATTCGACATTCAATCTCTAAAGGTCTAAGTGTGCCAAAATGTCCATAAAATCATAGAAATCATCCACGTTCACAGTTAGACAAAGCGGCAGGTAAGACCTGTATCGGTTGCCAACGATTTGGAACCATTTCCATCCCCTTATCTCTGAGTCGAACCAACAACGTCCCATTTTTGATGTGGATAGTGATTATTTTACTACTAAAAGTGGATCACTTAAGACACGTTCAGGGTAAGTCTTCTTTGGGCCATCAATGTTGGCAGATTAAAAACTCTCTAACGACCTGTGAGATCACTCGACGACCATGTTAAGGTGATTTAAGTCTGGCTATCCGAGTACGTACCCATGCGGGAGTCTTCTCCTTATCGCGCGTCACCCTACCGACTTGGAATTTAGGTCTTACCTAGGAGTAGACAAGTGCGAAGTCGGTAAGATTATCAATAAAAGGCCATGCATTTTTCTTAAGCTTCTGCATGCGAAGAATATTCTCTTATGAAACAGCCACATAAACTGTCTTCGGGAGTAGCTATAAATATCTTCACGAGCTGAGTGCATTCCTAACAATGTTCCTTCTTGTTTCCCAGTACTCTTTAGGTGCCAAGATTGGAACTGTGGGGATGAGGAATTGTTGCCAATGCCAACTGGCCAAACTTGTGTACCAAACTCAATTTCGTTCGACAGCCTTTTCTTGCCACAATATCTCAAAACAATCCAAAAACGAATATTAATTTGCAACTTTTTTTTATTAAATGATGAATAAATAGCAACAACGATAACACATCTAAGTCTCACGCTTAGTGACTGTAAGAGTAACCAAGGGGAGCTGACTTCACATAGGCGGGGGCGGTGTATGACTCGGAGGTGGCATAAGAAATCCTTGGCGCCTTGACCACTGCTGGGGCAGCAGCATAAGCCACTGGGGCTGACTTGTAGAAGCTTGGTGCAGCGTATGCAACGGGGGCTTGCTGGTAGTAGGATGGAGCAGCATAGCCAACCGATTTCACGACAGCTGGAGCGGCATAAGAGACTGGAGAGACTGACTTAACGACAGTTGGAGCGGCGTATGCCTGTTGGTAGTATGAAGGAGAAGCGTAAGCGACTGGGGACACTGACTTCACGACGGTAGGGGCAGCATAGGTAACTGGCGACACCGATTTCACAACAGTAGGAGCAGCGTATGCCACAGGAGCAGCTTTGACCACAGTTGGGACTGCAGCGACGGCCTTGACGGCCACATTCAGTGGAACACGGGTAACAACGGCGTTGAATCCATGGACGGGATCAGCGGTGTACTGGACGATCCTCTTGTAGCCATCGGCGTCGATGAGCGAGTACTCTCCCTGGACGACATCACCGTCCCTGCTCTCCGACTGGCTCTTGACATCCCCGGTGATTGAGTCCTGGACATCGTAAGCGTACTTGTACTGTGGGTGTGGATCGTATTCCTCGACCTTCTTGGCCAACACGGGTTGAGCCACAGTGATGGGGGCAGCCTGGTACACCTGTTAAGCTGGGACGTATCCTGCGCTGGCAACAGCCACGAGGGCGAGTGCGAAAACGATCTGGAAAGTATAAACAAAGTCAGTTAGTCCTTCTGCGGCGGTCCCCTTGCGGTGGAATGTACCTTGAAAGCCATTTCTTCGGAATTAGTTGCTGCTGTTGTTGTCGACGGACGGAGTGAAGTTTGAATGATGCTTAATGGGCTGGCAAAACGCGGTTATATACCAAATTAGTATCTGCGAACCGGGTGTGCGGCCGAGTGCTTTTCATAATCACTCTCCGTCGGCTGATACACATTTCCTTTGTCAACTTGTTGCCATTCGCGTTCGCACGTTAAGGTCGAAGTGCCATGTACTGGTGGTGTTTGCTTTGCCATTGAATCAGATTTCGGTAGGAACCTGTTTGAAGATTTGTTTAATTGAATGCTTTTGGGCGTGGATTGATCGCTTGACGTTGGCAGATACGAGTACGGGCGGGCCACGAACCACGGACCACCTTGGCCACCGAGGGTTGCTGTCGAGCTCTTGTGGAATAGCCCTGAAGCAGATCAAATCTGTTATGTGTGTCTTAGGGTACAGCGAATTGAGTAATCAACGATTTGCATGCTGTCTACCTGTGTCGTGTCAGAAATGGAAGACAATGCGAAATCCTACGCGAATGTAGGTCAACTAATTTGGGGCTGAATTAGATCAGCTTTTTTTCGTTCACGTAAATCCTTGGCAAGCATCGGCGAGTGTGAGAGTTCCACTATATAACGGGCGTGGTTGCACATGTTCAACATCATTCTCTCAAGTTCTCTCGTCTTGGACACATCAGCAGACTCACTCAACTAAACATGGCATTCAAGGTAATAGTCCAAGCAGCCGCAGATGGGATGATGGAATAATATACGCATTTAACTTTCAGGTTGTTTTCGCACTTGCCCTCGTAGCTGTCGCCAGCGCAGGATACGTCCCAGCCCAACAGGTGTACCAGGCTGCCCCCATCACTGTGGCTCAACCGGTGTTGGCCAAGAAGGTCGAGGAGTACGATCCACACCCACAGTACAAGTACGCTTACGATGTGCAAGACTCAATCACTGGGGATGTCAAGAGCCAGTCGGAGACCCGCGACCGCGATGTTGTCCAGGGAGAGTACTCACTCATCGACGCCGACGGCTACAAGAGGATCGTCCAGTACACCGCTGATCCCGTCCATGGATTCAACGCCGTTGTTACACGTGTTCCATTGAACGGAGCCGTCAAGGCCGTCGCTGCTGTCCCAACTGTGGTCAAAGCTGCTCCTCTTGCATACGCTGCTCCTACTGTTGTGAAGTCGGTGTCGCCAGTCACCTATGCTGCCCCTACCGTCGTGAAATCAGTGTCCCCAGTTGCTTATGCTGCACCATCATACTACCAACAGGCATACGCCGCTCCAACTGTCGTTAAGTCAGTCTCTCCAGTCACCTATGCTGCTCCAGCTGTCGTGAAATCGGTTGGCTATGCTGCTCCATCCTACTACCAGCAAGCCCCCGTTGCATACGCTGCACCAAGCTTCTACAAGTCAGCCCCAGTTGCTTATGCCGCTGCCCCAGCTGTGGTCAAGGCGCCAAGGATTTCTTATGCCACCTCCGAGTCCTACACCGCCCCCGCCTATGTGAAGTCAGCTCCCCTTGGTTACTCTTACAGTCACTAAGCGTGAGACTTAGTTGTGTTATCGTTGTTGCTATTTATTCATCATTTAATAAAAAAAACATGTCAATTAGTTTCCGATTTTGATTTTTGTGAAAAAGTTTGAAAGGCTGCAAGTTGAGTCTCTGACTGGAATTGTATCCAACAATCGGCAGTGAGTTAAGTGTAAACCCAAAAAATATTACTTTTGATTCGAGAGTCTAGACGGACCTTCTTGGTTATCGTTGATGAGACAAAGCCTTTCAATTGTTGTTACATACCTATACTACAGAGGAAGCAAAGTGGATCGGATGAGCTGAATTCACATTTTCACAAAACAAGAATCGCAAGCGATGGCGTTTTCTCTGTTTCCCAAAAGTTCTTTGGCCTGAAAGCATTGAACCTATTCTGTTTTGCGAATTTTTGAACAAGAACGGCCAAAGGTCTTACACACCAACAATGGTCACAGACGACCCATCAAAGCCCAGCAAAAAGGAGCAGCTGGGCGGTATGTGCATTGTGCGCATGGGTATACCAAACCACTTCTTATATTTTCCTATTTTTATTTCTTATTTTCTCATACACGTACACATGCATATATCCATCGCATTAATTCGAAATGAGTGATCACGCTCGTTCGCAGGTTAACATGCTAGCATGAATTCGGTTTCGGGCTTACGTCGGGCATCTGTGAATACTTAGCTTTTTACATTTATCATATTTTCCAGTAACCCCCTTGGGACCCGAACTGGTGTCCTGAGGGTAGGTAGGGGACCCTTCAAGACCCGAACTGGTGTCCTGAGTCTAGACAGGGCTTTTCGATTGCAGTTCACTCGGTCGTCATATCACACAAGATCCCGTAAATAGTCGATAGGTATGCAAACGAGCCTTCGGTTCCTGCATCGTGTATCCTCCATAATTACGTACTAGAGATGTAATGTTCTAGGACCCATTTCTGAAGCCATCACTGTATGTACTAAGAATTATAGCCAATTCATACAGACGTATCTAAAGCGATTAAAAATTAGCACTGCAGTGGCAATAATCACCGGACACTGCCCGTTGGGCCTCCAAAAGGCAAAGAACTAAGCATTGTCTACAATGACTTCTGTAGAATATGCCTAGACGAGGAGGCAAACAAGTTTGACTCTCGCCGCAACTATGAAAGCCACGGTAGGCTCCTTCTTCTATGACAGGCTAATTGATCTCATCATTACACCAGTATCAACACACTGATAAGATTTGTTTAAAAATCTGGCTGGCAGTCATAAACAGCACACTTAATTAAATTGTGGTGATACAATGGGCCTAGATTGACCTAAGTGCATCACTGCTACTACTTACCTAACTAGCTACATAAATTTAACGCCAACTCCATATGGAGGAAAGAGCCCATGGAATATTCCTTCTGATTCAAGATCTTTCGACTGGGGACACTCACTGAGGGTAATATTGTTCTTCTTGTTCTTTACATGGCGCCACAGTCAGGTGTGTACCTGGCCCTCAATCAGCATTCCTCTCCAGCTAGTACGATCTTGGGTTAAGTGTCAGTTTCGTAGCTGATCAAGGTCTCCTTCCAGCTGGTTACTCCATGTGAGGAGGGGTCTTCCTCTACTGTGTTGGCCCTCAGGGTCGGCCCCAAAACTTTTAGCGTTGTCCATCTATCTGAGTCGAGACGATCGAATTCAAACTTCTTCCATACAAGCGGGACCGAATGTGATTTAACCAAGCATTCCCGTAAAAGCGACCAAGCATCTCTTCGTCCGCACTTGACATTGTCCATGCTTGTCAGTTCGTTTTTCTGAGACGGGGCTTTATTTTTCAATTGGCCACAGTCTAAAGATACTGCGATTGGCCAGGATAATCCTTCGTCCTATCTACGCGGTGATATCATTTTCGGACTTAATTGCAGAGACTAGATAAACGAAGCTGTATCAGTCTAATGTGACACTTTGTTCAAGGTGTC
The DNA here is from genome assembly GCA_916610145.1 of Eristalis arbustorum. Lineage (NCBI taxonomy): Eukaryota > Metazoa > Arthropoda > Insecta > Diptera > Syrphidae > Eristalis > Eristalis arbustorum. The sequence goes on along the minus strand of OU744316.1, from coordinate 54,172,909 downwards.
AGTGTTGATGGACCTCTTTTGTTTTGTAGACAGCATGTACTTTGTCTTACCTTCATTCAAGACAAGACCCAAGTTAGCCGCTTCTCATCGACACATGCTAGCAGTTACGGACTTGTAGAATATCGTACCTCTGGTGTTGATATCTGAGTCACGCACGATGTTCTTGAGAATTATGTTCAAAAAGTTGCATGACAGTGCGTCGCCTTGTTTAAATCCTTTTCTGACATCAAAGGTCTCGGTACAACCTCTACCGACCTTGACGGAGCATCGGACGTTCTACATCGTCATTCTGCAAAACCGGACGAGTTTTGCAGGGATTCCAAGGCTAGACAAGGCGCTGTATAGCTCTTCTCTAGATATATGCTCATACGTGGCCTTAAGGTCGATGAATAGACGGTGGTATCAACTGAAAACCTTGGTCTCCTTGGTCCTAGTGAACATTTAGGTCTGATGTGACTAATTGTGGATTTGAGGGTAATCACGAGGTGGGTGAGTAGCAAGTCGTATCAGATATTCCACCAAGCTTTTGATACTTGCGTTCCAAGGTTTTTGCGAATTATGAAACTGATCCCAAAAGTCCTGGGATTTATCGAACTAGTTACATGTCAGTCCAACTTATGAGCGAATGAAACAAAGGCCGCTGCATATAAGTACATTTTATTTTCTTCACTGGATTAGATTTCGATCTCAACCGAGTGAATGACCGCAAGGACCCAAGCTTAGGGTTACACACACAATGGGGAGACGGACATCAACCGACCTTGTGTCTGGCACTCGAAACAGTTTACCGAACGTCACGCGAACTGTAGGAGGTTCCAGGGCCACCGGGGATTGTGACTGTACAACCCATGCGACTCAGATTAGCTCGACAGTACACTACCACTGTTCCTCTGTCGCATATGCACTTTTGTTACACTTTTGTTTGCGCAAAACTGACAAACAACTAATTGCATGTACTTTACTTTCGCTGTTTGACACTTGTAACAACTCATCGGTCTCACCAATATTTGCCTTAATTAGCCGGTTATTATTACAAACAATCTTCTGACCGCAGCAGAGACAACACTGGCAGTCGTTAAATCGGTGGTAACCAGTTTGTAAGTTACCAGCCCAACGACGCTACACGTTCATACATAGCAAATCGCACTCGTCATCGCCAACGCCATCGCGATTGCCCTTCATTACCAATTCCAGACACACGTCAGTCCGGCTCGGACTGGCTGCCAAAGGAGAACACATAACAAAGCTGAAGTACTTTCAAGGTTACCGTATTGAAATGTGTGGCGGCCCATGCTTAATGTTGGCCCAGTTTAAAGAATTTTGTTATTGGATTTCAATTTCATTGGAGTCTCGAGCGGCGAGGTGCCGCGCCATGGGGTGGTTGACTCATGTGATCCGGATTTGTTGAAAAACAGGTCTCACTCTCTGCGTAGCCCACGCTGGGTGGGATCGGCGGAATTGCGTCCGGTAGTCGCGTTAAGATCAGGCGGTTATTCAATTTTCCAGTTGTTATTATTTTCGTTCTCTAAAAATAGAACGTACGGGGGACTTAAACCGCATCCCGGACACTGAGTGTTCAGACCACGCCGGCTCTGACGCCTGGCCCGGGGGGGAAATGAGACCCCACAAATGTGCCGGAGTGTGTGTGTGTGGTATGGGCTGTGCAAGGTCTGGGCTGGAGGCAAACGCTGCAGAAGGTCAGCAGACATTTGAATGAATGGATTATGAGCCGGGGGAATTCCGTCTCAGTTTCTGTGAACTTTGATATGAACATAATAAGAGCAGTCTTACGCCAAGACATGTGAATGCATGCTTTTACGCGGCGTCATTGAATAGCCAGACGCGCGGTCTATTCATGACTAATTGCGGTTGTTTAATATTGTTTGCTAATCGCAAAGTCGACTTCATGGTGTGGGATTAATAGGATTTCGCTGGAATTCGCAGTGACTGTGCTTGAAAATCGGAAGCCGTGTGGGTTTTACCTCTTTCTGTACATTTTTTGATTGAATCAATTTTATTGCAGTCCGGACTTGACCACCCTCATAAATGGTCTGTAGACGTGATTTCTTACATCAACGCGGTACTACATGGTAGGAACATGCAAAAATGTTGTCAAAAAGCATGCGAATCGAAGGGTCATTTTAGAAATGGCTTCGTTGAGCAATTTGTATCTTGTCCCAAACCGGCGTTGGGCAAAGTTGGATATTTGAGTGCAAAGCATACCCTAGCCAAAGCATACTCCTTAACCTTCCGCCCATAAAATTATGGGCATACACGTGGAAGATCTCTGCTTCAGACATTCCACTATTCTTATTTACCTTCACCTGAAAACACTGACATATTGCCCAGACTACTCTTCAAGAAGAATTTCTAAATCAGTAGCACTTCAGACCCAACACGGTAGGGACTGTGTTCTACGAATCAGTGCAACTGTTGCGATATGCAGATGACATCGACATCGTTGCGCGTTTCCAACGTGCAGTGACAAAGGCTTTACGGCAATTGAAGAAGAGGAGAAACGAGCTAGTCATAAGGTTAACGAGGACAAAACAAAACAAAACAATATGCTATCGACCGAGGCAGTGAAGGACTCGGGCAAACATTCACAAATGCCATCACAGTGGAGATCCGATGTAGAACCACCCTTGGCAACCGAAGTTACTTGGGTCTGTAAAAACAACTGGGATCAAAACACCTGACGGACGATAAGCAAAACTGCGGAGCTGATTATTATTGCCTGGAAAGCGCAGGTGGTTGAGTGCCTTCGAAGAAGAATTCTACGTCGGATATTTGGTCCCGTCTACGAGGAGGTGAATGGAGAAGAAGACACACTAGCGAACTCTGGTAGCTGTACCATGATGTGGATGTAGTCCGGAAGACAACAATTCGTCAACTACACTGGCTCGGCCACATGGAGCGCATGGAAAGCAACGCTGCGGCTAGGAGTGTCTTCGAATCCGAGCCTCCTGGTTCGAGAAGGAGAGGGAGACCGAACCACCGGTATGAAGACCAAGTCATAGCGGATGCAAGACAGATTGGTCTTAATAACTGGAAGGATCGTGCCCAGGACCGTTAACGATGGAATGCAGCGATATCTCAGGCTAAGGTAAGTAAGTATCCCCTCAGATCATTCTGGGAGTCTGGACATCATCTGGATAGTGGTCTGCTTACTTTAACCGATGAATCGATTATCAGACTTTTCCTGAATCTCTTGACGAGATGGTCAAGTATCTTAGTATGCTTCTCATGTGGGTTCCTGGACACTGCGACATTCCAAATAATTGTGTAGCTGATGTGAGTGGTACCAGCTCCATGCTCCATCCGCATCTACAAAGTCTTGAAACAATTTCTTACACATGTTCTCGCATCACCATGCACCTACATTTGGTTTACCAGCTATTCAAAAGGCTCACGCAACCTGATCACATTGAGTAGACCGAACATCAGAAACATTGGTGTTAAAACCGAGAATTGTACCACCGGTTCATGTTAGGTCTTTCCTACATCGGCTTCTGCAGAAGCTGCAGAGACGAATAGAATTAAGAATCAATTGCACACCTTCTGTGAAACTGTAGTGCTCTCCCCAAGGAAATGTATCACTAGACGCCAACTATTTTATAAACTTGACTGAAACAAGCGTTGAAACTATCATTCAACTGCTCTGCAAAATAAAGGGCTTACTCTGGCCTAAGTTCGAAAGCTGCTATCAGCAGTCTGCCAACTAACCATATACAAAACCATTTCGTTTGAGCAGGGCGTCTTCAAAAGCACTCAACTTTCGGTGCTACTTTTCTTCTGGATTCCGGACGGAGTCTGTTGATACAGTAGACTAACTCAAATGTTTCTCTAATTCGATTTTTTGTTTCACAAATTTTATCGCACTGCCTTTAACTAAATTTGACATGATATCCAGTGAAAGTTAAACAAAGAGCGAATGTATACCTCCTTTGCTTGTGTGCTTTAATCCCTCGGGAATCAAATGACGCTTACGCGTCATATCTGCAAGAGTTTGAGATCTCTTAAGGTGGTGGTGTGTTCTCAAACTCCGAAATTCAAAGCCTGCGGCCTGCCAGATAACTTCAGTGTTTTTAAAGAGGAGCTTTTCGCTATCCGGGAAGCCAGTATACTGCCAACACAAACGGTTGCTGTATTCATTGACAGCCATGCTGCCATCAAACATCAGCTCAATATGTCCCTCGGTTGGGTACCTGATCTCGGTGACATCTCAGGAAATGAGAAGCTGGATGA